>CM067313.1:6398850-6553850 GCA_034231615.1 Meghimatium bilineatum
ATTATCTTTCTGATGTTCTCACTGCGCATTTAGTGGAGTCTAGTGACTCCAACAGCTTTCCTTAGACATTTCATATTGCAAGTTTTTCTTTTATGTATAAATGCCTGTTGCCAAGTTGGCATTGGAAGCATAGTGTTGGTATGTATATGGTGTTCTTATTCATTGTTTCTTTACTTCCATGTTGATTTTTTATTGTGATTATTGTCACCTCTAATAACACTGTATTATCTTCCTATTTTTAGGAATGCTGCCTTAGCCTACTTTTGTTTTGGTTATATCTGTTGTACTTCTTCAATCTGATGGTTTCGTCGTTTCTAAATGCTTGAATTGGTGGACATATTTAAGTATTGAGCCATCCACTTCGATCTTGCAACCTGGGTGGATTTGTTATCTTACGAACAACCATCACGTCTGATTTCATACCATTAAAAAAAAAAGTAAATATCGATTTTTTAAGTCAGGAAAAAAGCATTTCGCAAAGGTCCACCGGATAAATTATAGGAACTTTCTAGAGACGAATGAAGCACAATGTTCATCTGTATTTGTTATCTATAAAGAATGTATTGCACATGCGGAAACCGGATTACAGTGAGGTTACTCCTCTACGCCTTTTGAGTCCTTTATAAAGAATAGGAAATCGCTGCAAGAACAAGAGCTGTACATTCTAACATTTTGGGTAAGACAAATCGCGTCATGTAAACACGGCATTTTCACCATAAATACGAAAACAAAGCGTGTTACCGCAGCCCTACATTTAATGTTGTTACTATTACTAATATAGCTAAAACAAGTAGAAATAATCATTGTAAAATATTGTAAATAAAAAACAAGGATTTTTTCTACAATCCGGTCCAATAGAGGGCATTTATCAAGATACGAGTAAATGAGCATATTGAATTAAACGCAGTAGAACAATAGACAGACACAAATGGTAGCATATCTTTTTCATGGCGTATCCACAAACTCTGCAGTTTTTGACTATTTATTTTCTAGGCAATATAGATACGTTTAGTAGTTTGCCATTGTTTTCTGAAAGGTCCGGATGCACAATTGCCTACCGCGGGATTTAAACCCTTGGTCGTCACAGACGTGTTCTGTACTTCGCCACAGAGCCGGACCATAAGAATAGGAAACAATACTTAGCAAGAATGGAAATAATACAAAGCAGGTAAAGAAAACAATGTTAGATGGTACTGCGACACTCCACTTTGTCGTTTAACCTGTGGCACTTTGGTTACTATTTGTACTTGTACTGCAGCCCTTATGTGGCTCTCTGCGACTCTAATAAGGCGGCTATCTTGTCTGACTATGTTTATGTCTGACACAGTCTATGCTTCGGAAGATTCAAAATGACATATACCATTACGAATGGATGACATCTATAATTGAGTCAAAACTCCAAGATGTCACATAGATCTATGGTTCATGACATGCTGATGCGCCCGGTCATGAGAGAGCAGACAGACCTGCATCTCAGGCATCAATAGACGGAGAGTTGCTAATGAATATCCGGATATAAGCGACCAGCTGAAACTGCTTCACGAGAGGCTGCGTGACGTGTACATCTATTTTAATGACACACCTAGAATGAGATTTGAAGAATACGATAGTAGTACGATATCTAGTGTGGTAGTACTAGAATTGGACGAGGCATTACAAGAATGGTTAATCAGCGGGCCACGAGAACCATCAGATTGTATAACTTTCATCATATACTAAGGGGACTGAGCACCTACAGGTTTTTCCAGAGTGCAATGATATCGACACACCATAACCCCCAACCATAAATTAAAAATTGCAAATGGCGCCGTTACGTACTGTCTACAACACTTTTCAGCAAGAAGTTCACGGATAGTCTTCCGTGCTCATGGATAGTCTTCCGTGTTCATGGATAGTCTTCTGTGCTCATGGATAGTCTTCTGTGCTCATGGATAGTCTTCTGTGCTCATGGATAGTCTTCTGTGCTCATTGATGGTATTCCGTGTTCATGGATAGTCTTCTGTGCTCATTGATGGTATTCCGTGCTCATGAATAGTCTTCTGTGCTCATTGATGGTTTTCCGTGTTCATGGATAGTCTTCTGTGCTCATTGATGGTATTCCGTGTTCATGGATAGTCTTCTGTGCTCATTGATGGTATTCCGTGCTCATGAATAGTCTTCTGTGCTCATGAATAGTCTTCTGTGCTCATGAATAGTCTTCCGTGCTCATGGATAGTCTTCTGTGCTCATGGATAGTCTTCCGTGTTCATGGATAGTCTTCTGTGCTCATGGATAGTCTTCTGTGCTCATGGATAGTCTTCTGTGCTCATGGATAGTCTTCTGTGCTCATTGATGGTATTCCGTGTTCATGGATAGTCTTCTGTGCTCATTGATGGTATTCCGTGCTCATGAATAGTCTTCTGTGCTCATTGATGGTTTTCCGTGTTCATGGATAGTCTTCTGTGCTCATTGATGGTATTCCGTGTTCATGGATAGTCTTCTGTGCTCATTGATGGTATTCCGTGCTCATGAATAGTCTTCTGTGCTCATGAATAGTCTTCTGTGCTCATGAATAGTCTTCCGTGCTCATGGATGGTCTTCCGTGTTCATGGATGGTCTTCCGTGTTCATGGATGGCCTTCCGTGTTCATGGATGGTCTTCCGTATTCATGGATAGTCTTCCGTGCCCATGGATGTCCAGGGTTTGACAATGATGGAATAAAAGTTAATATAAAACACGCGGAAAGTTATTTAATATCAGATGGCTACCAGCCCTCACCAAGTTGAGATAGCCATCACAAACCTGCTGTTTGCTGATCAATCGTTGTCTGCTCCGAAAATGATATGCAAACCCCCGAAGAAGACGGATGTGTCGGGTCATTAGCGCAAATAAAACGGCGGCACAACGCATTTCCATTATACTACATCCTGCTGGAAATCTAGTAGGACCATGTTTCTGTTACAAGGGAGATCCAACGGGAGTTTAAGAATGAACACTGAAGAAGGAGATATGCAAGCCATCATGGACAGGTTATCTACACATTGTAATATGTTTGGCCTGACCATCAACACCAACAATTAAATATGGAGGTAATGTTTCAAATTTCTCCCACTGAACAGTACCACGTCCCAGCAATCAAGGTCAATAATAATTGTCGGTACACAGGAACAAAATAATACCGGTTTGTAAAATGCGTCCAAATTTGGCGTGCACGGGTTTCCGTAGTCTGTATTGTCATCTCATGCTGAGAGAAAACAATTCGTACTCTTAATATGATTGTATAATTATTTTCTATGGTTTTTCTGCTACACATTATAAACATATCTACTACAATTATAATGTTACTCCTTCATCATGAACTGCTTCTAACTGATAGAAACTGTTCTAAAGAAAGATAAATGAACGCTTGATTTCTTTCTAGCAGTATTATTAAACTCATGCATTCAAATTAATAAACGCGTGACTCCGTGTTCCACGCAGAACAGACATACACAGGAAATTATTTCGCCATCTGCGCTTTACTTCTAATGCTTTATGCAGAAACTCGTGCACGGTAGATTCAGACGGATTTTACAAGCCGATATTATCTTGTTCCACATTTCAACCTAATTATCTCCAGACAGATTAACTTATCTCAGTAGTATTATCTACTGAGCCGATGACATTGATAACGAAGTCAACTGCAGAATCTCTAAAGCGACTGTTGCATTTGACAGACTTTGTGGAAACTGATGTGCATCCGTCTCACTATAAAATTAAAACTATCGCGCTCACTACCTTGCTATATACTCACGTGAGGCCTAAATACTGTACAGCACACAAGCCAGAGTGTTAAATAATTTTATCCGCAACCTTCTTAAATGAAGTGGCAAGGTAAAGTATCTGATAATGAAGTCATTGCTAAAGCCAATCACCCAAGAACCAGTATTCATACATTGCTGAAAAATACATAACTGAGATCGGCTAGACCAGGGGTCGGCAATCTTTTGCTAACTGTGTGCCAAGTTTCAAATTATTCAGAGTACCAACAGTACATATCATTTTATACAAGTCGAGGTCAATATTCTTATTTTACCATATATTTTAATTAAATAATATATAGTGATATTCAATAATATGTAAAGTTGTAAACTTCATTAAAAGAAATAGATTCTTGAAAGATTTTTTAAAAAAAAACTTTTTTATTATTAATGGTCTGCGTGCCATTTCAAATTGCTTGGCGTGTCACGTGTGCCATAGGTTGCCGACACCTGGGCTAGATCTCACAAACGCATCCAAAAACAGCGAATGTATGGTGAGCTTCGTAAAGGAAAATGACTACCCGATGGACAGAAGAGACGTTTGAAGGACGCTCTCAAATTGTTTCCAAAGAGCTTCAACATCGACATCACATCCAGTAAATTTGTCATTTCGAATCGCCCAAAGTAGCGCTGAAACACCAGCAAAGGTACTCGTATCACTGACATGCAATCAATATCAGAAGGTCAGAGATAACATACACGAAAGAACAAACAAACTATTGTCTATCCCCAGGTGAATGATTGTTGATAGCATTCACACTTGCCGTTAAGTGTAGAGGTGGTAGCTTAAGCTGTCGTTTCAAGGCCAGATGTGTCGCCGAGGTTGCATTTAGTCCGTGTTTGTTCAAGGTTATCTTAATGTTTTCTATCCACTGTTTTCTTGGTATACCTTTGGCCTTACCACCAGATATTCTTGTGTTATATGCTCTTATTGGTATTTGGTTTGGCTTCATTCTCATAAGGTGACCGAACCATTTTACTTGCTGTCTCTCAATATGTTCGATACATGATATTATACTAACTCTTTTCCTAATTTCTTCAGTTCTTACTTTATCTAGTTTGGTAACCATTGCAGCTTTTCTCAGACACTTCATTTCACATGAGATGATTTTTCTTTGCTGCGAAGCTGTTAAAGTCCATGTTTGACATTGGTAGCACAGTGTTGGTATAACAATTGTAGATATTATTTGTGTTTTAATTTCCATCTTGATCTTTGGATGAAGAAGTAATGGTGAAGGTTGGTAAGTCACCGTGTTTGCTTTCTGGCACCTTGTTTCTATTTTCTGTCTAGTCTTCCATCTTCTGAAAAAATGCTGCCTAGATATTTAAATTCTTTGGCTTGTTTCACTTTGGTGTTATCTATTGTTATATTCAGTGGCGTTAAAGACTTACTAATTTTCATAACTTTTTTGTACATTAATTTTCATGTTGTACTTCTGACATGCTAACAACAATGCATTATGTGCTTTTGCAAAGTTTCCTCATCTTTGTATATTAAACTTTCATAATCTGCAAATAATAGTTCATTGATTTCATTATTAAGTTCTTCAGGTTTATTTGCAATGTTTTCCTCTTTGTTGATATGAGCTTCTTTTATTATTCTGTCCATGTATATGTTGAAAAGTAGGGGGAAAGTACGCATCCTTGTCTTACTCCAGATATTGTTTCAAAAGGTTCAGCCATTCCATCTGTTGTTCTTACTGAGCTTTGACATTTTTGATATATCGCTTTTATATTATCTAACAGTTGTCAAACACATAGACAAACAAACACACAGATATTCATATATTATCTAACAGTTGAAATGTAACCATGGGTGTCTCAAACATGGAAGGGGACTCTTATTTCAGAATTGGACATTTCCTGTAATCTCTGCACAAACCAGGAAGATGCACCAACACAAGTCTGAACGGTTATCACCAGCGTCTGCGATGAAATGCTATTATATGACCGCTGTCTTAGACACGAAGATAAACATACAATGCGTGTTCAAATGAAACCTGCCGATACTTCATCACATATGCTAGTTTGAACCATTTGCAACGTTACCATAGGAAGGGTGATGCCTTTCTGTGGAGAACAGTGACAGGCGACGAATCATTGTGTCACCACTTTGAATAATGCAGCAAAGCAGCCAGCATGCACTGGAAACATTCTAGATTATCAAATAACAAAAATGTTAATCTCAAATATTTCACATATAAATATGCTTACTGTCCTTTTTGGCCTCGAAGGGATCGTGTTGGTAGACTTTACAAGTGCCTAGCGTGAATATCAACGATATCAGTTACAAGAACACACTAAACAAGTTGCATAAGCCATCAAGAATAAACGATCAGACATGTTGCCGCGGCAGAGTCATTCTCTTGCACGATAATGCTAGTTCGGGACAGTGATGAAGTTAATATTTTTTTCAATAAACTTGTTTGCTAGTACGCTTGTTACCAATGTCAATCATGAACTATGACTAAAATAATGACAAGAAGATTGTCACTTGGGAAATGAGATGCATAATAATAACAGGCAACAAAGAAATAGAGAAACAACAAGAAATAATAAACGGACAGAATACATGGGAATTTCCAAGTAGGTACTATCTGTTATTTACAGGAAAACAATAGAAGGGTCATAGATTGAAAAGATACGCAATTATGTTCCCGCTTCTGTTATATTTGTTGTCTGCTATTATTTGTCCCTAAGAAGGCTTTGTAGCCGAAAAGTCGTACAATTTTTCCCCACGTTAGTATAGTTTGTTTTTATATATATATATATATATATATATATATATATATATATATATATATATATATATATATATATATATATATATATATATATATATATATATATATATATATATATATATATATATATATATATATATATATATTGGCAATAACTTAACCAATCTGCGATTCTACTGGTGCTCGGTCTTGCTTTCTCCAAACTAGTTGTCTCGTCCTGTCCTGAGGGTGGATCCAACACTCCACACAAGAGATTACAATATGAAAATGGAAACTAACAGAGGCGAAGACCAAGGAAAAGGTGGATTGAGGACAGGGGCGTAGATACGACTTGATTAGAGGGGTGATTCCTAAGAAAAACAGCTTTCCACGTCGATTTTAGGGAAACCACATGGAAGCAGTGGCGTAGCTAGTGTTCATGACACACGGAGAGAAACTAACAATGTGGCGCCACCTGTCCAACAAGCGGAGAAATATCTACGATTCTGACGCCATTTAATAAGGCACATAAGAGTGACGCTCGGGTCGGACACCATTCACGCTACATCTATGTCTAGGGGGTTGGGTGTTCGCCCTCATTTTACTAGTTTGAAAAAAAAACCAACTAATAATCATATCCTATTTTTATGGAGTATTTGAGCTTTACAAACCACTATACTGCGGTATCTATATATCTATAAACCCGCCAGGGTTGCAGAAGTACCACATTGGATGCTTCAGCACACAGAGTACACCAGCGATTTCTATCTTCAACGATGAGGAAAAATGAGGAAAAATCATGTCCTGTTCATTCCTTAATGTTGTCTGTCCATGTATTTATTCTCCTCCCTTTGCTTCTCCCCTCTTTGACGGTTCCCTGTAGTATTGTTTTTGACAAAGAATCATGTCTGCATATATGCCCAAACCAAGTTAGTTCTCGTCGTTTCACTATTGAAAGCGATGGTTATTGTACACCCGCACACATCAATACATCGGTGTCTATGTGATTTGCATAAGGGGTCTTGGTGTCTAAGGGGCTTGATTGAAGAATTGACTGATATCCTAATGGGCTTGGATGAAAGATTGATGGAGCCTAATGAACTTGATTGAAGGTTTGACAGCCTAAGTGGCTTGAGTGAGGGATTGACAGCCTAAGGGAATTGATTTAAGGATTGACTGATAGCCTAAGGTGATTTGTTGCAGGATCGACATGGCCTAAGGGGCTTGATTGAAGGATTGACTAAGAGCCTAATGAATGTCCGCAAAGTACGTAAACAATTAATGAAGACATTCCAACAAAATTAATAAGGATCCAATTGGTTAGGCTTTTAAACTATTGTTGGGATTTCGGTTGGTCAGTATTTACAAACTTGGAATCACATGCCAAAAATTGTCAAGGCGATTTCAATTATATAAATATTGACCAAACGAAAGCCAAACAATAATATAAAAAACGTAACGAATAGGGTCCTAATTAATTCTATTGGAAGGTCTATACGACAAACTGACTCGACTAAGACTCCGCATGACAGTTCATCATGTAACACGTCATAAGCGTGTGGCTTTCTTTACAAGTTACTGTTTACAGGGAAGACTGTTGAGAGTGAGAATCAGCAATATTGTAGAGTACTTTGAAATCATGGTAAATATAAAACGGCAAGACTAACTTTCCGAATTCAAAAATACACGCACCAATCGAGCATTAGTTCTATTGTCTATTGTCCTTCCCTAGGTGGTTTGTCATCCACTCTTGCCGTTAAGCGTAGGGGTGATTGGAGCTCGAGCTTGCGTTCAAAAGCCAGATGTGTGGCCTCGGCTGTGCTATGACCGTGTCTGTTCAGGATGTCCCTAACGTTTTCTATCCATCTTTTCCGTGGTCTTCCTCTAGCTTTGTACCCTGATCTCATTTGGTTATATGCCTATACGGGTAACTTTTCGTGATGCAATTTCTTCAGAAACAAAATATCAATATAAAGACATATTTCTCCTAGACAGTGGATGTCAGGAAAGATTAGCAGGAAACTGAAAGACGATAACGAGATGGACTGTCTGTCTCAGAATAAACTTTATACAATCCATGAAATCCATGAAAAAGCTCAAATATTCCAAGGAATTAATGTTTCAACTTTGGCATGAAGAAACTTTCGGATTAAAACTAAACAAAATCAGTCTCTTGTCATTCCCAACGGTCCGAGGCTGGTTCGCCCACTGCAGTCGGTTCTGGTGATGCCGGTCCGTAAGAATATGACCTCTGTAGGGTCTTTTAGCCCAAAGACCAGCGTCGTGCAGCAGATTTCTGGCCGTTTGATCTGAATTCGACAAGCTGCTGACATTGACTGGACGCAGATGCAAATCGATTTCTGACGTGACGCAGCCATATGAAGCGGTCTGCGTCAGGAGTTGTGACCCTGGGTCTTCACTGCGCGGCCGGTCTACCACTGAGCCAGTTTATTGAAATCGCCTCCAAAAACGACTAATGGTGCTTCTAACCACATTAAATTGTCTCAAAAATGTATTTTTGCCACTGTGATTTTCCAGTCTGTAACCGCCAAATGATGATGTATCGTTGTTCTGTACTGAGATGAACCCTATTTGCGCATTGCATTTTCAAATGAATTTATTGGATTAATTCGAGGACCGTCAATCATTTATAGGCATTCAATAATATGGTCACATAGTTTTGTTTTCAGTAAGTATCACGGGATTATCATGAACCTGTCACGCGTTATTGCCAAAAATACTGTTTTGACCATGACTTCACGAAACATGAGGTGAGTACAAGGAGACTCCAGTTATATAAATAGTGAGCAATGGAAATCTAAACAATAATTTTTTTAAACGTAAGGAATGGGGGGGGGGGGGGGTCATAATTAATTCTGTTGGAAGGTATTCTATACCGCCGAAGGTCTCGTTCCCACAACGACATATTCATGTTATCTTTAGCGCTGTCAGTCCATCGTCGTCTTGGTCTGTCAATGGATTCAATTCACTAACACATATTGTATCACCAATGATTCCCCCACCCCAGATTATAAGACACTTACAACCGATCACACTAGTTGACTGACATTTGGTTGATCCGTGCTTTCATTAGAGCACGATATACAATATACGCAGAGTAAGGGGGAGGGGTGCGTCCATAAATTACATCAAAACATTTTTGGGCCAATTTTTGAACCCCCCCCCCCTCTGTCAACAATGTCAAGGATGCTGGGACCCCCCCCCCCCCCCGCTTAATCATGTCAAATAAACCACCGCTACTAAAAAATTTAAAAAAAAATCAAAATAGCACTAAAATATATCACAAAAAGTACTAAAAATATATCACAAAAAAGTACTACAAATAATTATAGCACAAAAAGTACTAACAACGAAAACATTCCCCCATATTTTAAGACATTTATTTTCCAAATTCAAAAAATTAATTGTCTTTATTTAATACAGTATTGTTAGTATTGTTGACGTCAACTTTTGTCAAACCTCTTTCTCCCTTATAAACTGTCAAACTTCTTCACGACCATCCTCCTTAATTGTTGACGCAATTAATGGACATCCCCTAAGCATTGATGTCATCGGATCAGCCAAGATAACAGTCGTAGACCGGATATGTTGTCAGGTCGTAGACACTGAATTCTTTACGAGACCTGATATGTTGTCAGGTCGTAGACACTGAAGTCTTTATGAGACCGGATATGTTGTCAGGTCGTAGACACTGAAGTCTTTATGAGACCTGATATGTTGTCAGGTCATAGACACTGAAGTCTTTACGAGACCGGATATGTTGTCAGGTCATAGACACTGAAGTCTTTACGAGACCGGATATGTTGTCAGGTCATAGACACTGAAGTCTTTACGAGACCGGATATGTTGTCAGGTCATAGACACTGAAGTCTTTATGAGACCGGATATGTTGTCAGGTCGTAGACACTGAAGTCTATCGTCAGTAAAACGTGGACGTTATTTAAATGACTTATTTCTACCAACATTCTAGAGACTGAAATGGTTCAGCTACTTAATGAGAATGAACCCTTATTTGCCAGCGGTAAGAGCATGCACTATGAAATAGAAGCAGCAAGATACAGAGGACGGCCAAGAAGGTGGGATTGAAGGAGTTACCAACATTCTGAGACGTCACAGTATTACTCCATATCAAGTGAACAAACGCGCCCAAGTCCGAAAACCGATCACCGATCCTCATTCAATCCTGCGATGCCTCTTACAGCATAAGCAGAGAAAAGACAATAGATAGATAGATAGATAGATAGATAGATAGATAGATAGTTATATCGTCTCACAAACTCGTCAGTCGTAAAGTCTTCTTTTTCTTCTTGAGCGTTCATTCTCAAACTCCCGCTGGATCTCTCTTGTAGCAAGATAATGGTCATATTAGATTTCCAGCAGGGTGTAATCCCGAGAATGGAAATACATTGTGTCGCTGTTTTATTTGCACCAATGGCCTGACACATCCTTCTTCGGCCGTGCTCGTAGTATGAAAGCCGATGCTTCATGTTGTAATGGTGGTATGATTTAATGTTTTTGTCTTGCTCACAAATTCACCAACACTTGAATATAATACTTCTATACAAATGGCGATCCTGGATAACCCCGTTAAGGAGTTGGGATCGAAAAGAGTCAATTTACCAAAAAGAAATGTCCCGAATTCGGGTATTTGTCGAAAACAGATGTGTCGGGTCATTGACGCAAATAAAACGACAACATAATGCATTTCTTTTCTTTCGACTAAATCCTGCTGGAAATCTAGTAAGACCATTGTTCTGCTACAAGGGTAATCCATCGGGAGTTTGAGAATGAGAGTGTAGTCAGGATTACACACTTGCAGTTATACAGCTCCTTGCAATACTCTGTCCATTTTTTCACCATATGTGTTGTGTCATCGGCGCTATATGTCCTTGTCATAGAGGTGAGAAAGAGAGTTCTGCAGTGTTACATAACTCCTATACTAACATATGGATGAGAGTCTTGGACAATAAACAAACTGGAAAGTGAAGAATTAGAGGCAATAGAGATGTGGTTCTACCGAAGAATGCTGAGAATACCATGGAATGCCAGAAAAACTAATGTGGAGGTGTTGAAAGAGTCAAATGCGAAACGGACCTTAATCAATAATATAAGAAAAATACAATCTTCATTTTTTGACTACTTCATGAGACAGGGAGATTTGGAGAGCATAGTCACAACAGGTAAGATTGAAGGCAACAGAGACAGAGGGTTGACAACGTGAGAAAATATTAGACAGTTTGACAACCTGACACGGCAGGGAAACAACAACGATCTTGATATAGAGATCTCCTGACTGGAGATAGAGATCTGTGGAGAGCCATGATCGCCTACGCCAGCCGGAACCTGATGATCTGTTGTTTCATTGAGTATCGTTCCATGTTTCTCTTCTATCGTAATTTTAAGTATATAAATAGTAGCCAATGGAAAACGTGACAATAATAAAAAACGTACGGAATGAAGACTTTTTTTTACGTTTAGCGGTTAGGTCTTCTATATCTTCCGACGGTCACGCTATATGTGTCTATAATGTCGTTGTGCATTGATGTCACAACAGACCCGCGATGTATACTCACAATTCATATGACAAAACAACTCCAATGTAATATCCGTATTAACATATAGTTGCGACAGTTGGAAGATTAAAAAAAGCACAAGAGAGGAAATTAAACTCACTTGAACATAAATGTCTTAGAAAGCTCTTAAATGTTGGTTGGGAAGAATTCAAGCCAAACAAACAAGTAAGGGAAGACACCAAACAGCAATGTTTCTACAACAATGAGAAGAACACGATGGACTTATATCAGACATGTACTTTGAATTAATGAAAATAGACTGCCACTACAATCATTAAAATGGGTACCAAATAGCAAAAGAGAAACTTCACAGAACAACCATCAAAGAGGATATGACTATGGGTCTCAACAACATACAGGAATTACACAGAGTAGCATCACATCGCTGGAACTGGAGACCTCTGGTTTGTGCCATTTACACAGTGTTCGGCACTGAAGGAACGTAGATAGAAAATTAGATATGACGTAGTGTCACTGCCAATGTAAATAAGTGCACAGTGTCTTTGTAGACACCGTGTACTTACTTTCATAACAAAGTTTATATTTATTTAAGATGTGATTGCTTCTATAATGAATACGCAGCTCACGAAATCATGTAACTAATGAAACACCATGTGCTGGGATTAAGATAACAATATAAACACATTCTTATACAGTTGAATGGATGAGCTACGGATACCGAGATATGTGGTTTGAGCCCAGGTTGTATAAATATAACAACATATTTCAAACAGACTAGTCAAAGTTTGAATTCTTCCAACCAAAGGTTTGCGGAATGATACATAAAACATTGGCAGTGATTCACCACGTATATAATATAATAGCGTGACTTCTGTAGCGCATCGGAAATATATATTTTATAAGAATCAAAGAGCAAAACTGCAATCCCTATATTGCGCATGCGTATACACACCATTTCCTTATTTAACTACGCTTTTCAATATTTCCAATTATATGAATTCTGTATTGTTCGTACAGTATATAGAGAACTTCTATTATTGTGTCAATAGTCCACCAGTTCGGATCCAATTGTTATAATGGGACTTCACTGTATATCAAACACGTAAGTATTGACCTACTGTTATAAACTTTCAATAGGAGAGCTTCTATTACTATAATTTTCAATAGGAGAGCTTCTATCACTATAACTTTCAATAGGAGAGCTTATAACTTTCAATAGGAGAGCTTCTATCACTATAACTTTCAATAGGAGAGCTTCTATCACTATAACTTTCAATAGGAGAGGTTATATTACTATAACTATCAATAGGAGAGGTTATATTACTATAATTTTCAATAGGAGAGGTTATATTACTATAATTTTCAATAGGAGAGCTTCTATCACTATAACTTTCAATAGGAGAGCTTATAACTTTCAATAGGAGAGCTTCTATCACTATAACTTTCAATAGGAGAGCTTCTATCACTATAACTTTCAATAGGAGAGGTTATATTACTATAACTATCAATAGGAGAGGTTATATTACTATAATTTTCAATAGGAGAGCTTCTATCACTATAACTTTCAATAGGAGAGCTTATAACTTTCAATAGGAGAGCTTCTATCACTATAACTTTCAATAGGAGAGGTTATATTACTATAACTATCAATAGGAGAGGTTATATTACTATAATTTTCAATAGGAGAGCTTCTATCACTATAACTTTCAATAGGAGAGGTTATATTACTATAACTTTCAATAGGAGAGGTTCTACAGATATAACTAACAATAAGAGAAGCTTTACTAGCATATCTACAAATAAGAGAAATCCTGCATACACATTGTATTCAACATGTGTGTTGAAACTGTCCAAGTTATGAGAAACAAATCAAATATTTATTATATCACCAGTATAGCTATATGATGTCACCAGTATAGTTATATGATGTCACCAGTATAGTTATATGATGTCACCAGTATAGTTATATGTCACCAGTATAGTTATATGATGTCACCAGTATAGTTATATTATGTCACCAGTATAGTTATATGATGTCACCAGTATAGTTATATGATATCACCAGTATAGTTATATGGTGACAACCAGTGGCATGTTTTAAATAAAATGAACGGACCTCTAAAACTGTACAACAAAGAAGTGAGTAAAGTAGACTGGGCCGAAAATGGTTCCCTGCGGTTTCGTGCAGGTATTCCCTATTTTTGATAAGTGTGATGATCTTCTTATAAAAAATTGCTAAGAGTGGAATGTTACCCACCATTTTGGCTAAACACCTGGTATTAAAAGTCATGTTTTGATAGGGTGGGGGTTTGAACACACCCCACCCCACATTTTTATGGGGTGATACACATCCGTGCATTACCGAGGCCCTAAAGAGACGCAATGAATAGCAGGACAACATTACTGTGACCTAAACATGTAGGACATAATATAACATACGGTAAACTGTTACCAATTGTTAACAGGGCACATTAGCAGTGGACACACTAGAAAACCAACATCGGGTCGGAAAATAGTAAACAACCTGCATATAAACACACACACAATCCCATGGCGTTGAGTTATTCATGACACCTGTTATTTACCTTTCTAGGTAAGGGGCGATATGTTTTTTTTCTGCACCATTATACAGATGGTGTAATACCATCAACAAATGAATGTAATACCGAAGTCGGATGTGTCGGGTGGAAATGCAAAATATCGCAGTTTCAATGAAAACCATGAGATATATGGAGTTTAGTTCTACCAACTACAACTTAATCAGCGACATAAATTTAAGAAAACGGAAACTGTGGTACACTAGTCACTGTGTTGGAAATCTGACAAAAATGACGTTTGACGGTTAATATTTTATGTGTATCTGATATTTCGGATTTCCTGAAGAAAAGTTCGCCGACTCCTGATGGTTTCATAAAATATATATAGTGTCACTAAACTCACTGTTTAACTGTTTAACAAAAAGATCACATTATATCAGTCAATATGTCAAATAATCAATAGAACATATATCTTCTGTAACTTTATGACGATGCTAATTGACTAATTCTAAGCTGGAAATACACCAAAAAATCATAACATTTCACTTGTCAATCTATTCTCATACTATTATGGTAAGCATAAATTTCATATAAGTTATCTAATACATGGCGGGAACATAATTAAAAATGGCGCATATTGGCGTACTAAGCCAACAAGGTATGAACTACAAATGTCGAAAAATTTGGCTAAACTTCACATCCGGGTAACAATTGTCCAATGTCGTAGGAGGTCAAAGCAAACATCCTGCCGAACTATAAAGCATATATAAATATTAAGTATAGTTGTAGTCAAGTATTTGTATGTAAACAGCACAGTTACTCACATTCAATATCACTCGAGATTACTATAAATCACTGGTTTATTTTGTCTATGTGATCGCACGGATGATAATTCCGCATATACGGAAGTAAATCGAAAACGTGTAACCTTTAGTTAATGAGATTGCAGGTTATTTTACCCACGAGTCTCTGCGGTGAAACGGAAGTAACAAAAGCGCCCTCCTTGTAAGCGGAGCCCGATGAAGAATATTATTCGAGAACTAAGACCCAGCTCTATTTTATCAAACCACGTGGAGATTTAGTATATTCTAGTCAATTTTTAAAAATGATCTTCAAATAGAAATCCCCTTTAAAAATTATTTTATAAATCATAATACGGAAAAACAGCAATTATAACATTGCTGCTGCACATCAATTTAAAACTAGGACACGTACATTATTGCATCGCTGGTATTCATACGCCGCTACGTGTTTACAATCTCCTGCTACCTTTCTAGGTCACAGGGAGAGTGCGTTATTGAAGGTTAATTATACTGTAGCTATAATTCTCCTGATTTATAAATGTTATTGTTTCTTAACAGTTTACTATAACTTGAGGATTGATAATACATTTATTTCAATTATAGCAGTATAAATATTTTTTTTGTTCATTTGTACCAACCTTTCAGTTGTCTGTAAAAAGTCCGATATTTACAACAGATGGCCTTGATCGATTAATCTTTGAAGAATATGGCGTGATCAACGCTGAAACTGATGACCAATTTATACACAATATATACATCGTTGTGCATACACTTTGTTAAAGAAAATAAATACACAAACTTGATGCGTTCTCGTATAAGGAAATTTTCGCAGAAGATAAAGAAATGTGTAGGCCTACATGAAAAAACGGGACCCGGAACCAAACTTATTTTAAAATCCTGATATCTCAGGCCAACCAGGCATAACACGTTCGTGGACTGCGGACCAGCTGATGAAGTACTTATTGTACGCACTAAGACAAACACAAACAAGACGGATGTCAATGTTTAGCAATCCATATGATACGAATCATAAAACTGTACTGGAGAGATTGCAAATAAAACAGGACAACAACATCAGAAAAAGGTAGCGAAAGGCATATACTAATTATATAAATAATAAATTGACGCAGCTTTATTCCGAATAAGACAGCTGACCTGTTTCGGTAAAGGACGATTGGTGTGGGTTACCCAAAACAGTAAATTTCCCCGTTTTTAATGAGGGTTTAATTAATTCAACAATGGGGGTGGGTTGTACCAGTTTGGAGCTTGTTTTCTAGTACTCGATGTCTTGTTCCGACTTCATAAAGCAACCACCCCCCCTTTTTTTTTCTTCTTACGGTCATTTATGGGCTTGCTATGGCATAAAACGTTTATTATTGTTAATTTTTAAGGCGCCATAAAGTTTCGACTCAGGATCCTAAATACGATTACACAAAGGAGGGATTTTTACCATAAAAGAATTTTTAATTTTTATCGTCAGTTTTCGAGTGGAAATTTCAATATATGACGGGGAAATTGTAGACCTTTTATGAAAAATTGCTAAGCGAGGGGTTTTTACAGACATTTTTGCGAATTTCCTAGTACCAAAACTCATGTTCTGCTTTGCTAAGGACGGGGTTTGAAAACCCCAAACACCTCCCTTATCTACGTTCCGGTTTCAATTATTTCGACACTATATTATAATAAATTTGTCCGGAAGCAAATAAACAAACTTATTTGTCCGACAGCAAATGAACATTCATATTTGTCCGGCAGCAAATGAACAAACATATTTGTCCGGCAGCAAATGAACAAACATATTTGTCCGGCAGCAAATGAACAAACATATTTGTCCGGCAGAAAATGAACAAACATATTTGTCCGGCAGCAAATGAACAAACATATTTGCCCTGCAGCAAATGAACAAACATATTTGCCCTGCAGCAAATGAACAAACATATTTGTCCGGCAGCAAATGAACACACTTGCAGGAAATCACGAACCACATTTGGCAGCCGTGAAACAGCATAAACTTATGTGGTTCGACATGTAACAAGACAAGACTTGTTTTCTAAAATTAAATTATTTTTCAATGAACAGTTTTAGAAGAAGGAGACTATGACAGAGGAAATCCTGTATTGATAACATCAAGGAATGATCTGGGAATGATTTTTCTACACTCTTCCGAATGGCTGAGGATAGAGTTGTTTGGAGAGTTTTTTTGTACCCAATGTGGCACCCCTGCGAGCGTAACGGGTTATGTGTTTTATTATCATTATTATTCTATGTTTCGACTGCGCTCAGACGTATAGCTACTTCTTGTGAGTTGAGATAAAGAGAGTGTCTCAGAATCAACCCTGGGTGACAGTAGACATTCAAGTAAATAAATTACTGAACGATATTTGCCCCTCGTGGATAGTTTTCCAGAGAACGCAGAACAGATTTTGTAAAATATTCCACTGTACCACAGCACAAGAAGAAAGACACGATTTTCGGAAACAACTCTGACATACAAGCTCTACTGCCCTATCTCCGAGTTGGGGGAAATAGCTGTGATATACAAGCTCTGCTGCCCTATCTCCTTGCTGACATACAAGCTCTACTGCCCTATCTCCTGACTGACATACAAGCTCTACTGCCCTATCTCCGGGCTGAGTGAAATAGCTCTGACATACAAGCTCTACTGTCCTATCTCTGGACTGGGTGAAACAGCTCTGACATACAAGCTCTACTGCCCTATCTCCGGGCTGAGTGAAACAGCTCTGACATACAAGCTCTACTGCCCTATCTCCGGGCTGAGTGAAACAGCTCTGACATACAAGCTCTACTGCCCTATCTCCGGGCTGAGTGATTACAGTACATTTATGAAATACATATCAGAGCCTAACCGACTGGAGAGCGTTGACGAGAAAAGATGATGTACATGAAATCTCTTGTTATTCTTTCATTACTTTTCAGCTCATAATATCAAATGCAACAAGAGAATCATGATTATTTCTCTGTCATTTGTCCTACTACCGCTGATGTCAAATGTGCTGAGCCATTGGTGGAAATAAAACTGCGAAAGGAAAAATTTATATTCTCTCTATTCGCTGAAACCCTTAGTTGCATTTCAGCGTCAGAGGTAGAAGTGTTTTCTGGAGACCGCCCCCTTTAGTCCTGAGTATATTGTGGGATCCAACTCTATACCTCACTAGTGTGAGACCAACGCTCTAACCTCTCAGACATGCACTACACTCTACCCAAACACCATGATGATAATGAAGTAATCCATGTTTCTGTGAGCAGGTAGCTCTTGACATCTATGAGTAGGTAGCTCTTGGCAGCCCACATCCTTTCTGACAAAATCCAAGGTCCTTCTCAGTTGAGTAACCCGAGGTTACACCAGAACTCGTATCAGGTTTGTCCTAACGGCATGGTTATGTTAAGGGGGATTTTGTAATGTGGTCCCTTAATCACCGAAGGGAGATATTTCAGTTCGATAGTTATCACCATTAATCACCAAAGGGAGATATTTCAGTTCGATAATACCTGGGATTGTGATATCTCCTTCAATGAAAGCAGAGTATACATCTGGGCTAACTAATTCATCATTGCTCTGTTAGATCTGTTGACCAGTCTGATTTGACATCTAGAAGTGCACGCAATCCAGGAATCTGCCGCAAAAGGAGAACCATGCAATATTCATTGACCAGTATCTCCACGTCATCCATTGATGCAGCTTGACAGATGACAAAAGTGAGTAGGCCTATATCGGGACAAAACGTGCAGTACCAATGTTGTTTGTTGTCACAGGTGACAGGCACCACTTATCCCTCGGGTTTTTTGTCACAGGTGATAGGCACAACTTATCCCCCCGACTTTTTTTGTCACGGGGGATAGGCACAACTTATCCCCCCGACTTTTTTTGTCACGGGGGATAGGCACCACTTATCCCCCCCGACTTTTAAAGTCGCCCCGTACGACATGGCCAGTAATAAACCAGTGGTAGATGTGTTACCAAAATAAAATATAGAACAACCTAACAACGAGATACAAAGACAGGAGTCGTTTCGACTAAAAACCCTTCATCATGACAAACAGAAGACCACAATAAAACGAATCTTACATGGAGACAAACATTGTTATGGTAGGGAGGAGAAGAGGACAATAGTGAATAGATAATGGAGTAAGCACAGATGGAGCAGCATGGTAGAGAAGAAAAGGGACCAGGGAGAAGAAAGTGGTGAATAAGGAGGAGAAAGTACGCAGAAGAAAATGGGAAGTGGAAAATGGATAAGATATAATAGCAAGTCAAATGAGATAAAATTAAAATAAGTACTTACCTCAAAAGTGGCAACAGGCAATGAGTATTACCGACATACGATATAATATAGGGGAAGAGCAGAAGAAGATGGTGAGAGAGAGAGAGAGAGTGATAGAGAGAGAGGCCAATGCGGCAAGAACAGATGAGAAAGAGTGAGAATGGAAAATAAAGAGCAGAGGAGAGAGACGAGAAATAGCAGATGATAGTTAGAAGAAAATGCAATGATGATATAGACAGGTTAGATAGTAAGTTATTGGTGATAATAAGTAAAATAACTTCACTGAGATACGTCTTGTGTCATGGTGGTTTTCAGCTCGGCTGCGATATTTATGCTTCTCTGACGGACAATTCTGACTTCTGAATCATTTACTTCATTATTGTATGATATTCGATAAGGGATATAACTCCATTCTGTGTTTTCTTTTCTGAACATCGTCAATACACATGCTGATAGTGACACCAACAAGTTGGTACAAATAAATATATAGACATATACGCAATGTATACGCAGGGATATGCAGTATACCCACCTTTTTTGGGTGCTGATTATCAGCCTAAAGAAAATGTCCTATCCGTGAAAACAAAAACTCTACAGTGAAACACTCAAAATGTCATCTCATCCAATTTTTTCAATTGTTATAATTTTTTTTTGTAAACGATAAAGGACATTGAATCACGACATAGGCCTGCCTACCTACTAAATATCGGGTTTATATCTCAATTTAATTCTCAAATTATAGCTGACATCGCCCACTTTTCCCCTGGTAGTAAAATTGATAACAAAGATAGTTTCCCGTTTAGAAATATCTTGATTTCACTTTTCATAAAAACTGGAAATTAAACAGTGTATTCCGCCGAAGACGGATATGTCGGGTCATTGACGCAAATAAAACGACGACACAACACATTTCCATTCTCTGGACTATATCCTGCTGGAAATCTAATAGGACCATGGTCCTGCTACAAGAGAGATCCAACGGGAGTTTGAGAATGAACGCTGAAGAAGAAATAGTGTATTTCGTTTTTATACAGTCCTACTGTCTAATCGGGCTTAGCTGTGACATGTGTGTGTGTGTGTGTGTTTGTGTGAGTGTGGGTGTGTGGCGAAGGGAAAGGAGGGGGGGATTAATGTAAAAATTATGGGCTATTTTTGTATGGTTGTCACCGCATATTCACACTTTTCTGTAGAAATCTTATTCTTCAGCGTTCATTCTCAAACTCCCACTGGATTTCTCTTGTAGCAGGACTACTAGATCTCCAGCGTGATGTAGTCCAGGGAATGGAATACGCTGTATCGCCGTTTTATTTGCGCCAATGGTCCGAAACGTCCGTTATCGACGGATTTTGTAAAAATAAACATCGTATATATATCAAACATGACAACTGTAATATGTATTTCAATGGTATTTTCACCCAACACAAAAATCATCCAACACAAAAATCATCCAACACAAAAATCATCCAACACAAAAATCATCCAACACAAATCGAGAGAGAAACACATATACATCAATTGATACAATGTAACTGCGTGAAACGTAGCAACAATCGTACTTAAGTATTACGTACTTACAAGTTATGTCTAGTACTGGGTTGGTGTGGTCTTTGTCTTTATTATTTTTGTTCCGTCATTTACTCATCATTTTGTTTGTTTCATTACCACATAAATTTACGTTTTTTACGTACTTCCTACATTTCGGCATCTCATTTCCATATTTCCGTTGGATACGTTTGTTTGTTGTGATAATTTTTCCATTCGTCGTCTTTTGATGTTTTGTGTGTATCTTGATAAAGACCTTTCGGATGAAACGTTGAATATGATTTGCATATTGTAATTTCTATGTTTTCTTGTGTGCACATCATTTCTCACTAGTTTTAGATATATTTTGTCGTGTCTGATTGAAGCGATTATATAAACCTGTGTAATACGTAAGTACGATATACATCAATTGCACAAGTACACACATCGAGAAAAAACAATAGGTCACATCGATATAAAATCGATCATTTATCCAACAATAGGTCACATCGATAGCTTCATTTCTTATAACTTTATTTCTCGAGGAATCTACGAACATATTGCCTATGCAATGTATGTGGATCAGAGTTAAGGACGGCGCTAGGAACAAATGTCTTTACAGGAGTATGTACAAGTGACATCCATTTTTAGGGATGTCCTGGCAGTTAGTGAAAACGTTTTGTTTCGTATTGATGGCGCTTGGTGCCTAATTAACGCATCAGTTTCACGTTTAGTGTGCAAATTTCTGATTTCTGAATGTCATAATTCATTCAAACATAAAGAAGAAGTGGAAGAAAAATATTAAATTCATGAATATTTAAACAGTTTTATTACAATACATTGAAAATATTGAATTCATTAATATTTATACAGTTTTATTACAATACATTGAAAATATTGAATTCATGAATATTTAAACAGTTTTATTACAATACATTGATAATAACTTACTAGTTTAATAGCTTACTAGCATACTAGCTTACTATCTTACTAGCTTAATAGCTTATTAGCTAAATAGCTTACTAGCTTAATAGTTTACTAGCTTAATAGCTTACTAGCATACTAGCTTACTATCTTACTAGCTTAATAGCTTATTAGCTAAATAGCTTACTAGCTTAATAGTTTACTAGCTTAATAGCTTACTAGCCTAATAGAAAGGTGATGGGGAGAAATTCATGCTATCTTTAATGTTTTCCTGGTGTCCATGTTATTAATTATCATATTCTATTTGACTAAACAGTAAGGGCGAAGGGTTTAGAACCCTTACTTCCATCTCTGGTATTAAGAGTTTTGGTGCTCTAGGTAAGCTGCCACTCATATTTAGATAACTATATTAATTTATCTTGTGGCGCCCAAAAAACTGCGTTTGCTACTTCAACCCTGGTGACCCCTGACTAAGTTCGATTCTGTCTCCACCACGTGTGTACACAGGGTTTCTGACCCCATAACCGTTGATGATAAAGTGTATACCAGGATCTCTAAGGCACGTATCACTTTCGGGAGACTGTACCCACATTTGTAGCATAGAAAGGACAGTAACCTACAGACTAAACTGATAGATTACAGAGCAGTAGTACTACCAGCGTTATTATACGCTATTGAAACATGGACTGTGTATAGGCGTCATATGTGAGGAAACTCAATCACTTTCACGCAACTTATCTCAGTAAAGTTATGAACATCAGATGTGAAGGCAGGATTCCGGGTACCATTGTCATTTATAGATCCTGTATCCATATCATTGACACTATTCTGATGCAGAAACAGATTTGTTGGGCAACTCATGTGTTACGTATACTAGATCATCGGCTGCCAAACATCAAGCTTCCACGGTATGTGCAGGAAATCACATGGTAACGTTTACTATCATGTGATGGTGTGTGTCTTCTTAGGCGTGTAGTTCTTGAACTAACTGTTATCACTTTCTTCTTTGCCTTTATACCTTTCCTGATTATACCTTCCTATGCAATACAATCAATGGCATCCTGTTCCCATGATTCCCATGAAGGCCATGCTAGAGCGTCACAAAAATAGTCGGTTATTACTAAAAATAACAGGGATCCTCCTTACAGGCATACTAAACCCTTCTCTAGGATAGTCCCGCGTGCTGATCTCACGCAGCGTCAGTCACCTTGGCTGACGCCACCGATTAATAATTGCTTTGTGTGTATTGTACGCCACCAACCAATGAAACGTCCAGGACAGATCAGACAAGCCCAGATAAGTGACGATACGTGAGATTAATACGCATGTCACAACATACCGTACGTCTTGTTCCCCGGCGGAAATCGCTAAGGAGAAGAATTAATTATGGCTACTCTAGAGAGGAGCTTGGTATACACGAGGCTATAGTCCGTATTCGTGGGAAATGGTTGAAGGACGGTACATCCTGGCAACGCTTCCTAACATCTGACTCTTTTTGTAAATCCCTAACATGGCCTTATTAAAGACTGTTAAGAGTTCGCGGATCACGACTGATCATTTAAGTAAAAAAATACCCCCATCCCTCCCCAACCCTTAAAAAAAACCCCAAATGCAAGCATTTTTTTAGATGAAGAAGGACGACAAAAAGCTACATTTTTTTTATATTTAAAAATAAGGTTCAAATTCAAGAAATGTAGTTGTTTAAAAGTCAAGCAATTTATCTGTTTCAAATTCAAGCAATTTAGTTGTTTAAAAGTCAAGCAATTTAGTTGTTTCCAATTCCAGCAATTTATCTGTTTCAAATTCCAGCAATTTAGCTTTTTCAAATTCAAGCAATTTATCTGTTTCAAATTCAAGCAATTTAGCTGTTTCAAATTCAAGCAATTTAGTTCTTTCAAATTCCATCAATTTAGCTGTTTCAAATTCAAGCAATTTAGTTCTTTCAAATTCAAGAAATTAAGTTCATATACAATACAGTCTTGTTAAAGCCAACTTTTGTATTAAAAAAAAACAACAACTACCCTTTGTTAACAACTGTCAATCACTTTCAGACCTCCTCCCCCCCCACCCAGCTCCCAGTTGTTTGAATTAATGGATAGCTGCTGCGGAATATGATTGCTGTCTGAACCATGGAAAAAGGTGCCATTGCTAGACATGATTGCTGTCTGAACCATGGAAAAAGGTGTCATTGCTAGACATGACTGTCTGAACCATGGAAAAAGGTGTCATTCCTAGACATGATTGCTGTCTGAACCATGGAAAAAGGTGTCATTCCTAGACATACTTTAGATGGTGTAACAGCAACGAAAGTTTGGATTCCACATAGTTTGAGTGTTGGTGATGCGATGATGAAGATTAAAAGTCTTCAGGCTATTTTGTTGTCATAACTCTGACGAATGCTGGAAAAAAAAAGTTTAAGGAAATGTTACAATACGATAAACGAGGATGGCAACAGTTTTATCACACTATATTATCACATTATACTATCACATTATACTATTACATGATATTATCACATTATACTGTCACATTATATTACAACATTTGTGCACAATTTTTGTGGATGTACTAAAGCAATGCAGTAATATAAGATTAAATGTGGACAGTATTGATACCAGTGCAATAATCGCAAGCTTCACTGTGATTGGATGTCTTCATATAAACGGTTAAAGACCTATATTTGCAAGCTTCACTGTGATTGGATGTCTTCATATAAACGGTTAAAGACCTATATTTGCAAGCTTCACTGTGATTGGATGTCTTCATATAAACGGTTAAAGACCAATATTTGCAAGCTTCACTGTGATTGGATGTCTTCATATAAACGGTTAAAGACCAATATTTGCAAGCTTCACTGTGATTGGATGTCTTCATATAAACGGTTAAAGACCAATATTTGCAAGCTTCACTGTGATTGGATGTCTTCATATAAACGGTTAAAGACCTATATTTGCAAGCTTCAATGTGATTGGATGTCTTCATATATAACAGTAAAGGACTAATATAAAATAGAAGCATCCAGGATTTATTATTAAAGAAAAACCATCATGCAACAAACGGGATGTGAACCAGGAACTCTGGTTCATAATAGGATGCCGTGTCGTCAAAAAGAGGAAACGTATTGTCTCAAGTTGCGAGGTGAGGATGTGTCATCTTAGCGAACCTGATTCAAATCCCGTTTGCTGCATTGTGATTTACTTCCTTATATTCTTCTTCTTCAGCGTTCATTCTCATACTGCCGCTGGATCTCCTTTGTAGCAGGACCATGGTCCTACTAGATTTTCAGCAGAATGTAGTCCAGAGAACGAAAATGCGTTGTTTCGCTGTTTTATTTGCGCCAATGGCCCGACAAATTCGTCTTTCTTCCTCATATAAAATGGTAGAACATTGCATTGGCATACACATATAGGCCCCTGTGTGAGTAGGTTTCCACCTAAAGCATTGCAGACGATGTCTGGAAAGCAAGTTATGGACAAATCGTAAATTGCATAGAGGAAACAGCTGCTTCCTCGCTCGTAATTTTGAAGATCGAAACAAACACATGTTAAGTCTCATTTTAGGATCGTTGAAAAAAAAGATGGGAGGAGGATGCAGGGCGGGAGGAAAAAAAGAAGCCAAAGAGAAGTTTTGATTAGTAATATTAAAGAGTTGACATATTTATGAGTTTTAGCACTCAGACAATCGTGCAAGATACGGGTCTAATCCAGTCCCTCGTGAATTGTACAGCCATGTGAGCATGTCGTGGGGGGGGGGGTACATTGAATAAGGAACCATGGAGTTTACAAAGATGCATATTTGACGAGGGAGTCGGCCTAACACTATATTCCCAGATACAACTCACACCATATTCCCAGATACAACTCACACCATATTCCCAGATACAACTCATACCATATTCCCTGATATGTGCAACAACAAGTGCAATTAGAAACGCTGAGGCAGACATATTGGCCAGAGGAAACAACACTGGAATCAAAGCTCTATGGGCCACTGTATGAACTACAAAATACAGTGAGTTTTATTAAGGAGACAGAATTGCAGATATAGACATGTTTCAAGTGAACGAAAGAAGAAGAAGAAGAAGAAATCAACAGTTCTGAGAGAGAATATACACTTTCATCAACATTTCTGAGAGAGAATATACACTTTCATCAATAATTATGAATGAAAAGAGATGTGCAAAACGAGGAATGCCAGAAACAGTTACATATTTCTTATAATTGAGATTTATTGAAATTGATATAACCAGTGTAAAACGTACGTGGAAAAAGACGTGAAGTCACATTAGATTCCTAGTGGAAAACGCGTCAGATTAGATTTCTATTGGAAAAAAGAAGTCAAATTAGATTCCTACTGGAAATAGAAGTGGAGTCACATTAGATTCGACATTGGATAGTAGAGTTACAATAGATTCCTACTGGGAAAAGAAATGGAGTCACATTAGATTCCTATTCGAAAGTGGAGTCACATTAGTTTCCTACTGAAAACTGAAGTGGAGTCACATTAGATTCCTGCTGGAAAAGGAAGTGAAGTCCCATTAGAAACCTATTGGTAAGTGGAGTCACATTTGGTTCCTTTTGGAAAGTGGAGTCACATTAGATTCCTATTAGAAAGTGGAGTCACACTAGATTCCTACTGGAAAAAAGAAATGGAGTGATATAAGATTCCTATTGGAAAGTGGAGTAACATTCGATTCCTACTGGAAAGTGGAGTCACATTAGATTCATACTGGAAAAAAGAAGTGGAGTCACATTAGATTCCTACTGGGAAAAATAAGTGGAGTCACATTAGATTCCTACTGGAAAAAAGAAGTGGAGTCACATTAAATTACTACTGGAAAGTCGAGTCACATTAGATTCCTACCTATATAGTTCAATTGTCCATCTTTATCTGTGTCTGCCTCCCGAATCATTTCGTCCACCTCTTCATCAGTTAACTTCTCTCCAAGGTTGGTCATCACATGACGCAGTTCAGCGGCAGAAATGAATCCATTGCCATCCTTGTCGAATACACGGAATGCTTCGCGGAGCTCTTCTTCAGTGTCAGAGTCTTTCATCTTGGCAGCCATCATTGTGAGGAACTCTGCGAAGTCAATGGTGCCATTTCCTATTGTTAAAATATATTTTTTTTCCAAAAATTAGTGTTGATGTGTATGCATTTGAAGATACGAACAACAAGTGCTGATGTGTGGGCATTTGAAGATACGAACAACAAGTGTTGATGTGTGGGCATTTGAAGATACGAACAACAAGTGCTGATGTGTATGCATTTGAAGATACGAACAATAAGTGTTGATGTGTGGGCATTTGAAGATACGAACAACAAGTGCTGATGTGTATGCATTTGAAGATACGAACAATAAGTGTTGATGTGTGGGCATTTGAAGATAGAAGAACACACAAACTAGGGACAAGAAGAATAACACACAAACCTTGGGTAACAGATGACATCCTAAAATTGTGTGACGAACGGAGAGAAATGAAAAAGATTAAGAAAGAGGCCCCTTAAATGTCAGGGCAATATAGCAAAATAAACAAAAACATCAGAAGGAAAATGAAACAAGCACAAGAAGTGTGGCTAGAGGAAAAATGCGAAACCATCAATGAAGGTATTAAGCGCGGAAACAGTAAGGTAGCATACGACACTCTAAGAAAGATGACACAGCCAAATAGACCAACGATATCTACAATACAAGACAAACACGGAAAGATACTCAATGAAACAACAGATATAGTGAAAAGATGGACAGAGTATTGCAAGGAGCTGTATAACTGCAAGTGTAATCCTGACTACACGATATTACAGAATTCTGAACTAAACAACAGAGAAATAGGAAATGCAGAAATTCTAGTAGATGAAATAAAAGAGGCCATACGAACATTGAAAGGAGGGAAGTCACCTGGTATAGACAACATTCCAGCAGAATTGTTGAAATACGGGGGCATTAATGTGGTAAATATTATGACCAAAATATGCCAAAATATATGGAACACAAAACAATGGCCCACTGAGTGGACACAATCACTAATAATACCAATTCCCAAGAAAGGAAATTTGAAAGTGTGTACAAATTACAGAACAATTAGCCTTATAACACACCCCAGTAAAGTGATGCTCAAAATACTACTTAACAGAATAAAACACAAGTCGGAAGAAATAATTGCAGAAGAACAAGCTGGCTTCAGAGCAAACAGAAGCACCGTTGAACAAATATTTAACATCCGAACACTAATCGAAAAACATATTCAACACCAACGTGATTTATACCACAACTTCATTGACTTTACACAGGCCTTTGATCGTGTTTGGCATGATGGTCTGTGGCACATACTAAGGAAATTTAATTTTGACACCACAATTATAGACATTATTGAAGCTCTGTACGAAAATGCAAATAGTGCTGTCTTGTCACACAATACAATTGGAGAGTTCTTCAAAACAACTGTGGGAGTTCGACAGGGATGCGTAATGTCCCCAGTACTTTTTAACATATACTTAGAGCACATCATACAAGAAACATTGCATGACTACAACACGTCTATATCGATCGGAGGTCGCCCTATTTGCAACTTGCGTTTCGCTGATGATATTGATCTTATAGCTGGGTTAGAACAATCATTTCAAGAATTAACATCAAAGTTAGAAAAAGTTACCAGCAAGTACGGAATGGAAATCAATTCAGATAAGAGCAAAATTTTGGTAAACAGCAGAGACACAGAAAACCAGACTAATATCATGATGAATGGACACAAGCTTGAAGAGGTGAATACCTTCAAATACCTTGGATCCAGTATATGCAGCGATGGTAAATGCAAAGCAGAACTAAAAATAAGGCTGGAGATGGCTTTAGCGTCATTGTCAAGGCTAACTGTGATTTGGAAAATCAACATCAGTGTTGGAGTGAAAATCAAACTGTATAGGTCGCTGGTGCTTTCTGTTGTGTTGTATGGTTGTGAGAGTTGGACACTCACTGCGGACATGGAGAGAAGATTACAGGCTTTCGAGTATAAATGCTACAGAAGAATTCTACGAATTTCCTATAGGGAACATAAGACCAATGTGTACGTAAGAAATAAAGTAGAGATGTGTGCAGGTGTCCAGGAGCCATTGCTTTCAATAGTGAAACGACGAAAACTAGCATGGTTCGGACATGTATGCAGGCACGATTCCTTGTCAAAAACAATACTGCAGGGAACTGTCGAGGGTGGAAGAAGCAGAGGAGGTCAAAAATAAAGACATGGACAGACAACATCAAGGAATGGACAGGGCTAGATATTTCCACACTCATCCGCATCGCTGAGGATAGAATTCGCTGGAGGACTCTGTGTGCTGAAGCATCCAATGTGGTACCCCTACGACCCTGAAGGGTTATGGGTTTATTGATTGATTGATTGATTTGAAGATACGAACAATAAGTGCCGCCGGTCATATAGCAGCGATCTGTTTCTAGACCAGTGTTTACCAACGTGGAGCCCACGCTCCACAGGGGCGCAATTTGATTGTTTAGAGGGGGGGCAATTCAAACAAGTTGTAATTAGGCTTCATTTAGGAAATAAATTAAATTTTTGAATATAAAAAATGTGTATGTTATATAGAGGCGCATTAGAATTGTACAAATACTTAGGTGAGGCATGGTACAAAAAGGTTGGGAAACACTGTTCTAAACTGTTTTGAAGCTTCATCGTTTTCTAGACATATCAGCTAATATTTACTAGCAGTATATTTCCCTGATTTCTGATAATCGTCCAAGCTCTAAGGATCTAATATTTACTAGTAATATATACCACTAATGTCTGAGTAGCTTCCTTGTTGAGATGGCTTCTTCGATAATCTTTTACCTGAACTCTATGTCTCCGATGATTGAGTATGTTTCATAATCTGAAGTTTTTTCAAGTAAAGATGATGTACCATTTGTGATCATATTACTATCCAGCCTACAATTTGTAATCATATTACTATCCAGCCTACAATTTGTGATCATATTACTATCCAGCCTACATTTTGTGAGCATGTTACCATGTAGCCTACAATTTGTGATCATATTACTATCCAGCCTACAATTTGTGATCATATTATTATCCAGCCTACATTTTGTGAGCATGTTACCATGTAGCCTACAATTTGTGACCATGTTACCATGTAGTCTACAAATTGTGGCCATGTTACCATGTAGCTTACAAATGACTGGAGGTCCAGGTCATCGTCTTCTTATTAGTGTGCTATTGATTATACAAGTTTATTGCCAGTGGCAATCTATATTTGCGAAACATCGACACTGGAACGTGGAAACATGGACACTTAATAAAGACCTTATATTTGACGCGCTGATTTACACAAATCACACGGGAAACCGACAGTATTGACATTTTTTTTACAGTTTCGTTAGTCCGTTGTGTATACCGTTATCCGTATTGTTTTGATACCCGCTAGTCAGTCCGCTTGTACTCGTAGTATGTAAAACTGAACTACCATGTGTTGTGATTTTCGTTATAACAATCAGGAGTGCTAATCCATGTTTACGTCACTGCATAAGGCCAATCGGACTATTTCTGTGCTTTTAATTAGTTGGCGAAACAAAGTATAACTACAGACAAACGAAATGCGTGGTAATAGTCTGAGTGGCATCTTACAGTGTTGCTGCATTCAAGCCTACTATAACGAAAGCCACGCTTGTGTTTTGCGTACTGTTGTTATTATTGAAAGTCCACATCACGGAATAGCAGTTCATACGTTCACTGCAAAACGATGAAGGAGATGTTGAAAGAGACAACGCACGTGGTCAGAGAATTATAGAAATAGGAGTGATCTGGTGAGAAGAGAGGAATTGTGTCACTGGATGACCAGAAGAGCTCACACCCAATAACTGACTGGGACACTGAGTTTACATACTTTTAGATGGCTGAACGGAATAACGTTTATGGGAATTCCCCTTAAGCAGTGATGCTGGTTCCTGATAATGCTGGTTCCTGATAATGCTGGTTCCTGATAATGCTGGTTCCTGATAATGCTGGTTCCTGAATAAGATTCAAGAAAATATCCAGAGGATGCATTTAGCATAACGACCGTCCCAATTAAATTACCAGAAGACCTGATACATATTTTCATAGGCTGTGTTGACACAGGAGCCGTGATAACTAAAATATTTCCAGTTGAAATTTAAAAAAATTAATTCGGACCACCGTATTATAATGCTAAAAATGAGAATTATAAAATGCTACATCTATTATATATTATTAAGTATGGTTCAGAAACATGGACAATAAACAAACATAGAGGTTCTAACAACACATAATATGAAGAAAGAATTATTAAAGGAAATGAAGATCAAGTAAATAAAATATGTTGGACACATTAAAAGACATGACACCTTATTGAAGACATTACTTGAGGGTAAAGTCACAGGGAAGGGAGCAAGAGGTAGGCAGAGATACAAGTGGGAGAGTAACATCACCAGATGGGCAGGTTACAGTCTAGCAGAGTGCACTACAAAAACAAGAGACAGGGATGTCTGGAAGTCTGTTGCAGCCAACCTTCGTTGCTGAGACGGCACTTGATGATGACTAGGATGGCAGTTTTCTAACCACAAAGTCACCGCGGCTCTACAATACCACATCCTCCAGCTCATGAAACAACTCATTACTAAATCGTGAACGATATGAAAAAGTATACCAACCGTCAGTATCCACTTCATTGATCATGTGATGTAGCTCTGCTTCTGTTGGATTCTGTCCCAGGGATCTCATGACAGTGCCCAACTCTTTAGTTGTGATGGTACCATCACCATCTTTATCGAACAGGGTGAAAGCTTCTTTAAACTCTTGTAGTAGAAAAATTAATAATCATTCAATATCAAAGGGATATAACTATCACGGATATGTTATATATTACTTTTTTCTATGTTATTTCCCTTTACGTTACATTATCTTTGCAGTGATCCTAACTTGAAACTTCTACAGAACTTAAGGCCTATCTTCTTCTTCTTCAGCGTTCATTCGCAAACTCCCGCTGGATCTCCCTTACAGCAGGACCATGGTCCTACTAGATTTCCAGCAGGATGTAGTCCAGAGAATGGAAATGTGTTGTGTCGCCGTTTTATTTGCGCCATTGGCCCGACACATCGGCGGGAAGGCCTATCTAATATTCCCGATTCTGTGAGTGTCGTGTTTAGGTGGTCATCATCATTAAATGCCGTCTCCGTAACGAAGGTTAGCTGCAACAGACATCAAACATCCTCCGTCTCTTGTCTTGGTGGCGCACTCTGCTAGACTAAAACCTGTCTATCTCATGATATTACTTTCCCACTTGTATCTCTGCCTACCTCTTGTTCGCCTCACCTCGACTTTGCCCTCAAGTAAGGTCATCAACAAGGTGTCATGTTTTTTTTAATATAACAAAAATATTTTATTTGTTTTGATCTAAAGATCAAAATTATTTCCTTTAATAATTCTTTCTTCATATTTAGTGTTGTTAGAACCTCTTTGTTTTCTTCTCTTTCCATGACGCTCTCCCAATTCTTCTATATACCCACATCTCAAAGGCATCAATTCTGTTTTCTAATTATTTGTTAATTGTCCATGTTTCTGAGCCATACATTAATATAGAATGGATGAGTATTTTATAATTCTCATTTTTAGCTTGTTTGACAGTACAGAGTACCAAGCATATACTTCAAAATTGTTCTGAGTATGAAACGCTGAGGCAGACATATTGGCCACAGGAAACAACAATCAAAGAATTATGGGCCACTGTACTAACTACAAAAGACATTCAGTTTTATTCAGGAGTTATAGATATAGATATATTTAAAGTGAACGAAAGAAGAAGAAGCTTGTTTGTAATTTGTTTAGATGTTAATATTGTCCTCATGCCATTGAAGCTACTTTTAGCCATTCCTATTCTCCTTTTCACTTCTGTTTCACATCTGCCTTTATTTGCGATTACGTGTCCAAGATATTGATAATGTTCTACTTGTTGTAGTTTCTCTCCATGTATTTTTATGTTTAGCACCTGTTCTTCTGTGACGTTGCTGATTATCAAGGTTTTTTTTGGTGTTTTTTTTGGTTGGATGTTTATATCTAGTCCATATACTTTACTTAAGTCGTCGACTTGATCTATTAGTTTTTGTAGTTCCTGTTGACTTTCTGCTAAAAGAACAGTGTCATCTGCATATCTCAAGTTGTTTATTATTTTCCCACTGATCTTGACTCATGGCAGTCCTATATTTTTAAATATATTCTCTGTGTAGATATTACATAGGCATGGTGACAAAATACATCCTTGTCTTACCCCTCATTTTGTTTCTATGTATGATGAGTAGCTGTGTTCACACCTTATTGATGTTGTTTTCCCCAATATATATTTCTAATCATTCTGCTGTTTTTTCCATCTATGCCTATTTCTTGAAGACATTCACTTAATTTTTAATGTTCTACTCTGTTAAAGGCCTTGCTGTAGTCTATGCAACAAGTATAAATAATTATTTGTACAGATAATGATAAACGTGAGAACGACTAGGGAGAGAGGGAAAACTGTGTCATTCCTAGAAATATCATAACAATAACAGACAACTAAGCTCGTAGATACGTGGGGGAGTTGAGGGGATGAGATTCAATCCTCCCTCAAATCTTAGTAATTCTTCCTCAGCGTTCATTCTCAAACTTCCGCTGGATATTTCTCTTGTAACAGGACAATGGTCCTACAAGATTTCCAGTTGAATATAGTCCAGAGAATGGAGTGCGTTGTGTTGCCGTTTTATTTGCGACAATGGCCCAAAACATCCGTCTTCGGCGGTTCTTAGTAATTCAGAACATGGTATTTACCAACAGAAAGAAAGCCATACACAATAATCTGCCAACCTCTCCCGTTCTATTTTTCACTAAAAACTTTTTGTGTGTAAAACAACATTTTTAACCCCCCCCCCCCCCCCACAATTAAAAAAAACCCAAGAAATTATCATTGTGTCAGATATTTAAAAAAAAATTATGCCCTTAATCGAAGACATATCAATGTTCCTGCCCATAAACAACAATTGACTGAACACTGAAAGTACAGAATGCCCCCCATTGCCACGAAGCCGGTCTCTAGTACAGTATCAAGAAGAATACGTGAATCTTGTTATACATACCTGCAATACGTTCCTCACTAAGATGTTCCGTCTGGATGGAAAGGTAATACATGAAAGATGATACAGATATATGTATATATATATATATATATTTGTTTAAGGTATTGACATTAGAAAAAACGGTACAGTGCAAGTAGACGCCACCACACGTTTAATTATTTCCCTTGTCTATGTTTGTAAATTTCATGTTCATCATTTAATAATTGAAATATTTATTTATTTTGGGTTGGGGTTGGGGTTAGGGTTAGTTAGGTAAAAGACAACTATTATAACCCTAATCTTAATTCAAACCATAAAACAAATTAATATTTAAATTATTAAATGATAAACATGAAATTTACAAACATAGGCAAGGGAAATAACTCGACTATGTGGTGTTGCCTACTTGTACTGTAAAGAAAAAACACCCACAGTTTTTATTATATTATTTCCTATGAAAATATAAAGTTAAAGTTGTTTGCACATAAACGTGTGGTCAACCCAACCACCATAAACTGGTCACAATGGTGCCGGCCCGAGGCATTTTGATTAATTGTGGCATCACTCACTGTGATATAAGTGCTGATGCTTACACTGGTCTTTGGTCCACAACTGGCTAGTCTCTGGTCAACCACTGATTAGTTTCTGTCAATCACTGGCTAGTCTCTGGTCAACCACTGATTAGTTTCTGTCAATCACTGGCTAGTCTCTGGTCAACCATTGGCTAGTCTCTGGTCAATCACTGGCTAATCTCTAGTCAATCACTGGCTAGTCTCTGGTCAATCACTGGCTAATATCTAATCAATCACTGGCTAATCACTGGTCAATCACTGCCTAGTCTCTGGTAAATCACTGGCTAATCACTGTTCAATCCCTGGCTAGTCTCTGGTCAACTATTAGCTAGTCTCTGGTCAACCACTATCTAGTCTCTGGTCAACCACTAGCTAGTCTCTGGTCAACCAATGGCTACTCTCTGGTTAACCATTGATTAGACAGCTAACAAAATTCGGAAATATTTCGAAGTGCCCAGTTCTCCAGATTTGACTTTAAAAGTATATGGTGGAAAAAGTCCAGATTTGACTTTAAAAGTATATGGGGGAAAAAGTCCAGATTTGACTTTAAAAGTATATGGGGGAAAAAAGTCCAGAATTTGTGGTTACACAAAGTAAAGTCTAGAGGACATGTACTATATGTTAAGTTCACGAAGGAAGAGATCGATCTAATATTATTTTCTTTGTAAAATGTAAGTCAGCCATTTTTCTTAGTGTGCGTGTGCGTGTGTGTGGTGGGGGGTAGGGGGGGGGGCTAATGTTTCGGGGGGGGGGGGGGAAGAAGCACTTCTATTTTTTTAAAGAAAAAACATACGGGAAAAAACAATTTGAGAAAATAGCCAGCCGGATACTAATTTATATGCCACACTTTTATATGCCACACTTTTTTTATATGCCACACTTTATATGCCACACTTATTTTTGTATGCCACACTTATTTTTATATGCCACACTTATATGCCACACTTATTTTTATATGCCACACTTATTTTTATATGCCACACTTAAGAAATGTCTAATTTTGCCAAACATGTATTACCACCCTTTATAAGATTAAACATATCAAATTTGTTCACACGCTATCCGTGGTTATGTAGTCACACAATTTGACTTGCGTTCAAGAAGTTTGAGTCGCGACATCGACCCGTGAAGTATTATTTACACGTTAATTTTCTCTGAGATTATTGGACATACGGAACTACGTTCTATGAGAGGTAGTCCGAGCTCAAACTACTCTGCCACAGAGGGACGGAATATATCTGCGGGCAAACCGGCAGTAAGTATTTGTTAAAAGCATTTGTAACAATAAGCATGGTTGATTTTTAATTACTTATGACAATTCTGAAATTATATTTACTAATTTACAATACTTGTTAGGTTTAGATTGGTTCCATTCAGTGAATGATAAGTCTAACTCGTTAACCATTTTCACGAGAGTTATGAGACTTTCATAACCAATAACTTATATATGTGTATAATTGTATATATAACCAATAACTTGTATATGTGTATAATTGTATATATAACCAATAACTTATATATGTGTATAATTGTATATATAACCAATAACTTGTATATGTGTATAATTGTATATATAACCAATAACTTATATATGTGTATAATTGTATATATAACCAATAACTTATATATGTGTATATTTGTATATATAACTATAAAAAAAACAAAGTTTGAACTGGGAAAGAGAAAATTCTTCTGTAGCATGCGTGAAATTATTTTACTCTAATGACGTTCTAGAGCAGGGGTCGGCAACCTTTTGCTAACTGTGTGCCAACTTAAGGTTTCAAATTATTCAGAGTGCCAACATCACATATCATTTTATACAAGCCGAGGCCAATATTCTTATTTTACCATATATTTTATTTTTATATTTTAATTAATTAATATATAGTGATATTCAATAATATGTAAAGTTGTAAACAACATTAAAAGAAAGAGTTTCTTAAAAGATTTTAAAAAAAAACTATTTTATTATTAATGAGAGCCGTGCCCTTGCATGGTCTTGGCCAGTTGCTCAATATCAACATCATACTTTGTCACTTTGAGTTTGACACAATTTTCTGAATGTTCAGGCGTTAGGCGACTACGCTGTGGATTTAGCACTGCTTTCATGTGAGAGAAAATTTGCTCACAGGAATAGGTTGATCCATTTGGTCTGCGTGCCATTTTGAATTGCTTGGCGTGCCAACTGTGGCTCGCGTGCCATAGGTTGCCGACCCCTGTTCTAGAGCATCAAGAGAAATTAATCAAGCAACAATATGACAACTCTTGTACTGGAGCAAACTCAAACAACAACAAAGACGACAACACCAAAAAACAATAGAATGGAAAACAAGAAAGAAGAAGAACGGGAGACAGGCATGCTAATCAACATCAATATAAGAGCAAAAGTAATACTGTTTTTGTGAATGTTATGTTCACTATATTAATCTCTACATTCACAGTCCCCCCCTCTCCCCCTCCCACATGTGTTGCTGGGACATGAAAGAAGAGAAAAGATCACATTCCCGTCCCCTGGACTACATCCTGCTGGAAATTTATAATTGTCCTACTATAAGAGAGATCCGTTTACAGTTGGGGGGGGGGGGGGACGAACGCAAACAAAAAGAAAAAAGAAGTTAACCGACCAGGTAACAAAAATCACTGCATGTCATATAGTAGTGAGAGATTTTTTCCAAAATATTATATAGTAGTCAGGCAGCTACTTTTTCAAAATAGCATATAGTATTTGGGGGCTGCGTAGTGCAGTGGTTGTGGCGCTGGCTTCGCATATGAGTGGTCCTGGATTCATTACACAGTTGAGGCGGAAATGTTTTTTCAGATCCCGAGGGCTCCAATGTCGATCCAACCTTAATTAGGTACCGGATTAATCCGGGAAGTAAAAACTGCGAGGGAGAGGGGATGGCTAACGCCCTCATATAGCAGAGCTACTGAAATGTAAGATCGGTAACATCTCACACCATCTACAGAATTAATAAATGATATGGGTTAACTTTAATTTTAGAGTAGTCAGGCAGATCCTTTTCCAGAATGGACCTGCGCTCAGATTTAAATCAACATTACTTATCTTGGCTGATGAGGCTGATTGGTCACTATGCATATACTTTGTGTCGCTAGCCAATGAAATTCCCAGAGAAAAAAAATTGGCTGACGTCAAGAAAAATCAGGATGTTTTGGATAAACGCGCATGAGAATTATGAAAAAGGACTTAATCAGTGTTGGGTTTGGGGAAGGAGACGGTAGCTGCAACACCCTTGACCCTTCCTATCGCCATTTTCTCTATATAAAAACGATGACATCTTGTGTTATAAAATATATAACTATTAACTAAATAAATACATGCATAAAATATATAGGCCCAACTATTAACTATAAAATCACATGTATAAAATATGTAACTATAAAATCACATGTATAAAATATGTAACTATAAAATCACATGTATAAAATATGTAACTATAAAATCACATGTATAAAATATGTAACTATATAAAAGCTCATATATAAAATATATTGGCCCAACTATAAACTATAAAATCACACGTACGGAGATGATTTAATACACATATATTTAATAAATAACTTTAATATTTACAATATTTGTTACAAATATAATACATTTAAAAAAAGAAAATTTAAATTTAAAAAAATGATAAAAAAGAATAAGGAAATAGACTGGAAAAAATATTTCAGTTAGGTGCTACAACCACCTGGCACACCAAGAGGAAGTCAAACAGCGATTGCCTACTCCATTTCCTGGACAAGAACCCACCAAATAGACAAGACAGAGCATAACGTCCATTAATGAAAGAGATTCTACATGGGATCACTCACTGACAACGAACTCGACGATACGAAAACGCAGCAAATACAGATGAACCAAACAGGATGCACCAGAACAACTATAAGGAGCACTTAAAAGTCAGCAAATAAATGACCACATGCATGGCAGTAATCTCTACGCCACATCACCCAGACGAACATTCAAAACAATACCTTAAAAGTCTTGATAGAAACTACACCAACCAGGCTACTTCATAGTCTCCCACAAGATCTAGAACAAGCCACAATAGTTATTATAAGGATTAAAGCTACAGGCCACAGCCACAACCCTGCTGGGAGTAATATTTCAAGCACTCATCACAATCAATCAAGCCAACCAAGCAATCATCACAATCAATCAAGCGAACCAAGCAATCATCACAATCAATCAAGCGAACCAAGCAAACATCACAATAATCAAGCCAACCAAGCAATCATCACAATCATCACAATCAATCACGCCAACCAAGCAATCATCACAATCAAAAAAGCCAACCAAGCAATCATCACAATCAATCACACCAACCAAGCAATCATCACAATCAATCAAGCCAACCAAACAATCATCACAACCAATCAAACCAACTAAGCAATCATCACAGCAAAAATGGCTCCCCAGACGCTCTGATATAACCAAACAGGAATTCATTCCTACTTTGAAAGTGTGAGTCTCGGCCAAATGAGGGTAATCCACCAGTAAACAAGCAACTATCAACTGTCAAAACTGCATTTTCCCCGTGTTAAGGAGTTGGAGGGAGGGATTTTTTTTAGCTCTGTGATAAAGGCTATATGTTCTTGTTGTTGCCACATCCTGTACAGGGTGAGTTTTTTTATTTACCCACTGACCGAAAAAAAATTAATCGTTACCGTGGATCGAACTCAGGACATCATTAGTCTGAGACCAACGCTCTATCAATGAAAGAGATTCTTAATGGGATCATTCACTGAAAACGAACTCGAAGCAAAAAACGCAGCAAATATAGATGAACCAGATAGGAAGTAACCAGAACAGCCATAAGGAGCACCTAAAACTCAGCAAATACAAATTTGCTTATGTAGTAGTCATGCGTCAAACAAGCAACAAACAAATTGTAATGAGGGTAATCCACTAGTAAACAAGCAACAAATAAATTGTATAACATATATGGGGGGGGGGGGGGTCGTTAACCTGATTCTGAAATGTTGACAAGGATACAGTCAATACATGTTTATTTGTACAAGGATTACATTCACAGCAAATGTGTGTGTGTGTTTGTGTATGGTCGTGTGTGGATATGAGTGGTATGTGTCTGAATGAGTATGTGTATGTGTGTGTGTGAATGAAATGCTGCAGTAAAACTTTGTTAATGAAAATTAGAAAATATAATTAATTAAAATGCAGTTTTACTAATAAATTAAATACAGAGAACGGACGTTTCGACCAGAAAACATTTTCCAAAATAGGGACATGCAATTAAACAAAAATTGGGCTGTGTGGGGTGGGGGGATAATTCAACAAAACACATAGAAAAGGGGGTAGGTAGATTAATATGCAAACATACAAGATCCATCTATCCATCCATACATCCATCCATCCATACATCCATCCATCCATCGATCCATCCATCCATCCATCCATCCATCCATCCATCCATCCATCCATCCATCCATCCATCCATCCATCCATCCATCCATCTATCTATCTATCTATCTATCTACCTATCTATCTATTTATTCTAATTTATGGGTTTGTATGCGAGTGTAAAAAGAGCGTTCGTTGGGCGACCCTGAAAGGTTAATTCAGTAACAGTAACGTTAAAAACATAACGACATAATGTATCAATGAAACAACAACAACGTGTTCCATGTACACAGTGCCCACTACAGACAATATTTTTTAGACTGTCGAAAAATGAACACTCGTACTATGCATAGAAGCTACCACTCAACATTTTGAAAAAGGCCAGTTCCGTAGACAAAAACAAAAGCCACGAAAACTCTAATAAATTACGCTAGTTTATTATAGTTTGTGCTGTATTTTCCCGTATTAATTTTTTTTACAATGCTATATCCAACATGCGGTAGGCACAAAATGTTGAAATCAATCCAAGTTTTGGTTGCTCGTTGCCATTTTATTTTAATGTACACAGATTTGAAGCAGAAAGTATAAGGCTCAATGGTAGTCATATTCCCAGGTGTCCAAGAGGCTCTTGAGTATAACATAAACTTTCATTCATGCCGAATTTTTTTCATGTCACTCTCAGCTACTAATGCTAAAATATTTATACAAGTAAAATGAAGGAAAATACAAACAAAATGACACGATAAAAATAACAAATAGCTCATCAGGTTCGATGTGACAAAATTGGGGAGATCTCTGCCGACATTCCATAATTTTGCCTAGATCCCTTCGTCTTTGCCTAGATGCATTAATCTCTGCTTAGATCCCTCAATAGCTGCCTAGATCCCTTAATCGCTTCTAGCATCACTTAATCGCTTCTAGTATCCCGTAATCGCTTCCTGCATCCATTAAACTATTCCTGCATCACTTATCGCTTTCTGCTTTCCTTAATCGCTTGCTGCCCAGATTCTATAATCGCTGCTTTGAACCCGAAATAGCTGCCTGTATTCCTTAATCTCTGCCCAGATCCCTTAATCTCTACCTAGATATCTTGATCTTTGCCTGAATCCCTTAATCTCTGCCCAGATCCCTTAATCTCTGCCTAGATATCTTGATCTTTGCCTGGATCCCTTAATCTCTGCCCAGATCCCTTAATCTCTGCCCAGATCCCTTAATCTCTGCCTAGATATCTTGATCTTTGCCTAGATCCCTTAATATCTGTTTAGCTCTTGTAATTAGCCACAGTGTTCAGTTCTATTACGTAATCATAAAATAGCTTCAGCGCTTCCCATATCCATTTTGAAAGCCCTGTTGCCCCTTACCTCGTAAGTATGCATATTAATCAATCTATTTTACCTATGAAGTTGAAATTGATACAATAAATTCATATGGTTGTTGGTCCTTTTGGATATTTCGAACGTGGATTTCGAAAGAGTAACACAATAACGGTCTTAGCAAATGGAGTCACAGAGAGGCATTTTTAAAGAGTCAATACCGATTTCAAACTCCAAGTAATTGCTCCTTTGACCCGATTCTTGTGAATTAATTACAAATATGTAATGCAATTTTGACGGACCGAGGTTCTCTGTTTCTCGGAATATATATATATATATATATATATATATATATATACACTAAAAATGCCTAGAATCTAGGGGAAAACAATCATGGTTTCCAGATATGATCGGAAAAATCCAGATTTTCTGGATAAACCAAGGAGTGGCAACAGTGACACAGAAGCTGGCAAATCTAACGAACTGTCTCCTACGACAAGAGAAGAAAGAAATCTGCGTATCACTGCACAGAGGCATATTCCAATGAATAAGTCAACTAATTTAAAGAAAACACTAAGAACACAACTTACCATTATTCTGGCTCCTGGTATATATGTCAAACTGTTACAGGTAAACGCCACACCTGTTGAAATGAGTTGTATCAGAACAGGTCTAGTTTTTAATGTCAGAATGGTTTGCACCAACACTAAAAAAAAAAGTAATAGACAAACGACCTGACCTAACGAACCAGGTCACAAGCCCTCCTGTTGATTCAGGGTTTACTTCAAATAGTAGTCAGCAGTAGTGTAAAATTTCACCTTGAATAAAGTAACTCCCTTTCAAGAACTGGGATAAATTATGTTAATAATAATAACAACAGTAAGACCCATAACAAGGAAGGCACACTGGAGACCGCACAAAAAAAACTCTCCAAACAAACCCTACCATCATATATTCGGAGGAGTGCCGAAAAAAAAAGCAAACCCTTGAGAGTAACCCGTTTTCAACGTCATTTCAGGCGTCTTGTAAGGAAAGGGGGTAATATGACCGCAGTACAACCCCCGTTTTAGTTCTTCTTTCCCATTAGTGCCTACCTGCGTATTTTGTGGTTAATTTATCTAAATATTATATCAATAAATAATCAATAATTAATTGAAATATTCATTTTTTGGGTTAGGGATTAGTTTTTATGTTGTACATAACTAATCCTAACCCTAACCCTAAATATAATCATATTTAAGTTAATAAATGATAAACATAAACATAGATAAGGGAAATAATCACACAGGTAGGCGCTGATTGGAGCAACGGAGATTGAACTGCGACCATAGTACCGGAAAGGTAGAACATGAACGGAGGTTGGACTGCGACCATAGTACCGGAAAGGTAGAACATGAATGGAGGTTGGACTGCGACCATAGTACCGGAAAGGTAGAACATGAACGGAGGTTGGACTGCGACCATAGTACCGGAAAGGTAGAACATGAACGGAGGTTGGACTGCGACCATAGTACCGGAAAGGTAGAACATGAACGGAGGTTGGACTGCGACCATAGTACCGGAAAGGTAGAACATGAATGGAGGTTGGACTGCGACCATAGTACCGGAAAGGTAGAACATGAATGGAGGTTGGACTGCGACCATAGTACCGGAAAGGTAGAACATGAATGGAGGTTGGACTGCGACCATAGTACCGGAAAGGTGGAACATGAACGGAGGTTGGACTGCGACCATAGTACCGGAAAGGTGGAGCATGGCGTAAAATCATGAGCATCTAGGTACGTAGTTCCTACCTTTTTTTTTGGGCCTTTCTAAAATTCTAGAAGTCATTCTAAAATTCCCGCCGAAACGGATGTGTTGGGCCATTGGCGCAAATAAAACGGCAACACAACGCATTTTCATTCTCTGGACTACATCCAACTGGAAATCTTGTAGGATCATGGTCCTGTTACAAGAGAAATCCAGTGGGAGTTTGGGAATGAACGTTGAAGAAGAAGAAGAATATTCTAAAATTCTTATGCCCCCCCCCCCCGATCCGCTTATGTACATTATATATATTTTTAAAATTAAAAAATTGAATTATTCCCTAACATTTAGGGAATAACTGCTCCCTGAATCCCCCCAACCCAAAGAGCAATGAAATTGTCACCACCCCCTGTGGGGACGTGGGCCACCACGTTGGGAAATACTGACCTAGACGCAAGGTAGTATTATTTACGATACGTACCATGTTTACTACAGCGGTAGGTGGTAAGCCAAGTCTATGTCAATTATGCAGTCTTGTTAACTCACACGGAGTCATCCTTCAAAAGTAACGTTTTGCCATTTTAATGCGTGCATGAATTACGTCATGAATTATAATATTGTGGGGGGGTTTAGGGGGTTTAGGGGGGGGGAGTGGTGTAAACGTCGGTTAATGAATTGATGACGTAATGTATGGATAACCCATTTCCGTGATTTGTATCAGTGACTTTGTGTCCACAGAGAATATATATCACGGGAACATTCAAGTAGTGTCACTCATGAAGGATGATTCAGATACGTACACAAGACTGCATATTAGACAATGGACTCGTGTAAGCAAACATTACCGCAACAGTACTATTCGAGTTAATAAATGCTTGTCAAATTAGGCATCACGTTCGTGAATCATCAGAGTAGCTATAAGACAGAGGAAGACAGATAGAGACGCTGCTGGATGGGGTGTCACTGTGGCATTAGAGAATGTCACGAACTGAGTTTAGTATTAACAACACAAGAGATATAGATTTATGGAGAAACATGATCGCCTACTGCACTCGGTACGTAACTCGGTATGTCACTTCATTGCTTGATAGCTGAAACAAGATTGTCTACTCCACTCGGAATGTCACTTGGTTGATTGATAGCTCAAAGACGTACGATCGTTGTTTGTACTGTAAGGAAATCTTGCCAATAAATAACATTAATGAGTTTACATAAAAATTGACATAGACAGACGTGGAAATAAAGACTATCTCAAGTCAAGACTACATCGTTAGACAGCAAACCAAGTGCTTACTGAACCTTTATACTCTTTAAATCTCATTTCAGAGTTTACATAAGAATTGATAGAGATAGATATGAAATCAATATGAAATCAATATGAAATCAATATTAAATCAATATGAAATATTTTCAAACACTTCATTTTATTTTCTTTATTTTCGTTGTATACCCCTTTATGCATTGCAGCGTCAGTGGTAGAAGAGTTTTCTGGAGATGGATTTATGTCTTGCAGCGTCAGTGGTAGAAGATATCTCTGGAGAGACTTTTGTGTGTGTTTCATAGATTTGTTTTCGTTGTCTCTTTTATTTATGTGATCCATCATGTGCATGGTCTGCCCCTGGCTTTGTATCTATTGTGTCTGTATAGTAATGGTCTTTGACGGGGTACTGTCTGATGATAGTCTGGATGCATGTGCAAACCACCTGATCTGTTGTCTTCTGATGTAATCCAGCATTGACATTTTTTTTAGTCTTCTGATTTTTTCATTTCTGATTCTGCCTCTTATTGTTACTCCGAGTAATCTACATAGACAAATCATTTATGTTGTAATAAGTTTTCTTTTCAATTCCGTTGTTAGTGTCCATGTTTGACATTGGTAGCAAAGTGATGGTATGATGATCGTATTATATAGTTCAAATTTGGCGTTCATGTTCAAATGTTGTACTACAGTAGTCAAACATGGATTTTGTGCAATTTGTGATATTTCTTACCAAATGGGAAATGATAAATTTATGACATGCAGAAACTTAATACGAAGAGATCACGTGAGAGCGAATAGATCACGTGAGAGCGAATAGATCACGTGAGAGCGAATAGATCACGTGAGAGCGAATAGATCACGTGAAAACGAATAGATCACGTGAGAGCGAATAGATCACGTGAGAGCGAATAGATCACGTGAGAGCGAATAGATCACGCGAAAGCGAATAGATCACGTGAAATCGAAGAGATCTCACGAAGAGATTACACATATTGTTAGAACATCGAGTATTGTCAGATACATTCAACAACAGAGACTGTCTTGGTTCGACAATTTAACGAGAATGAGCTTCAATTCGCCAGCAGAAAGGGCATGCAACATGAGAATAGAAACACCAAAAGAGACAGAGGAAGATCAAGTACGAAGGAGTCACAGACTCTTCTGCGTCGTCATAAAGTACGAAGGAGTCACAGACTCTTCTGCGTCGTCATAAAGTACGAAGGAGTCACAGACTTCTGCGTCGTCATAAAGTACGAAGGAGTCACAGACTTCTGCGTCGTCATAAAGTACGAAGGAGTCACAGACTTCTGCGTCGTCATAAAGTACGAAGGAGTCACAGACTTCTGCGTCGTCATAAAGTACGAAGGAGTCACAGACTCTTCTGCGTCGTCATAAAGTACGAAGGAGTCACAGACTTCTGCGTCGTCATAAAGTACGAAGGAGTCACAGACTTCTGCGTCGTCATAAAGTACGAAGGAGTCACAGACTTCTGCGTCGTCATAAAGTACGAAGGAGTCACAGACTCTTCTGCGTCGTCATAAAGTACGAAGGAGTCACAGACTTCTGCGTCGTCATAAAGTACGAAGGAGTCACAGACTTCTGCGTCGTCATAAAGTACGAAGGAGTCACAGACTTCTGCGTCGTCATAAAGTACGAAGGAGTCACAGACTTCTGCGTCGTCATAAAGTACGAAGGAGTCTCAGACTTCTGCGTCGTCATATCGTTGCATAGCAATCATTGATATCAAAACATGCCATTGCCCGAAAACCGAACATCACCTAGACACGTGATGCCTAAAACATCCAAACATGTGACGCCTGAAACATCCAGACATGTGACGCCTGAAACATCCAGACATGTGACGCCTAAAACATCCAGACATGTGACGCCTGACACATCCAGACATGTGACGCCTAAAACATCCAGACATGTGACGCCTAAAACATCCAGACCCGTGACGCCTAACACATCCAGACCCGTGACGCCTACCTAACAGCACAAATTTAGAGAAAAGAAAAAGAAAGCATGAAAATTCAATGTAAGCAACAACAAAAAACACACATACCATCAGTTAAAGGATGAACAAATGAATGGAATCAACGTTTCGATAAAAATTTCTTTATCAAGAGCCAAAATAGAAATAAAGACAATAATAGCTAGACGATCACATATATTCCTGTTATAAACACTGACATATATTGGGGTAAACCATTAATACACACACGCACGCATACACATACACGCAGGCGCGCGCGCACACACACACACACAAATGTAAGTGAAATATATAAAGTTATACGCCAAGAAAATGCAGAATAATATATATATATATCAATATAGGATGTTTCGGGAAATTCTAAATTTCATAAATCATTAGCAGTGAGAAATCAAGTCACCTCATCTTGTTACGTGATGTTATCGTGAGAAATCAAGTCACCTCACCTTGTTACGTGATGTTATCGCGTGCATAAACCACTTAGAAGAGTTGGCTTATTCGTTTTTGGGAATGTGTGGATCTCGAATCTTCGGTTTTGGGGATTGTGGATCTCGAATCTCCTGTTTTGGGGGATGTGTGGATCTCGAATCTCCTGTTTTGGGGGATGTGTGGATCTCGAATCTCGGGTTTTGGGCGATGTGTGGATCTCGAATCTACGATTTTGGGGGATGTGTGGATCTCGAATCTCCTGTTTTGGGCGATGTGTGGATCTCGAATCTACGATTTTGAGGGATGTGTGGATCTCGAATCTCCTGTTTTGGGCGATGTGTGGATCTCGAATCTACGATTTTGAGGGATGTGTGGATCTCGAATCTCCGGTTAAGTTAATAAAAACATATTTTTTCTCACTGATGTATGTAGCGTTTGATGGATGTATCATGTAAATGTGAAACCAAAGATCTAAACTAAATATAAAATGACGAACTGTCACAGCACTTTGTAAGACAATTGGTCACAGTATAATAAAAGGTTAAATCGGTGTCTCGACCTTCTTATTCTTCTGCGTTCGTTCTCAAACTCCTGCAGGTGTCTCGACCAAAGTAGTTGCAACTTTATACGAATTCAAGATGGTAACTTTTCAAGCAGAAATTATTATTTTTTTTAGTAACGAAATGTGCAATAGTATGAGCTTGGATGAGAAACAAAATATGGTCTACTATTTATATCGTAAAAGAACTTTCAGAAATATTTGTATTTATAAACCAACTTTTAATATGGCGCGATCAATCCAAATTGTATTTCCTTGTTTCTAGAGATCCGTGGTTTGATCATATCTTCTAATATTAGTTCTTTCCATAGAAACGGAAACGGAAGATCAATGTCTAATTATGGTTTTGTATATTATGTTGACTGAATATACGATATTGCAAGATTTGAGCTCTGACCTTTTCGGAACTTTGTCGCAGTGCGGCATACTTGGCAGATATTCAAGCCAATAGGATCAAGTCAGGGAACACCCGACATGCGCTTCTGAACAAGAATAATAATTTGTCATAGAGTGTGACAGGTGTTATTGAAAATTCAAATGAAGTTATGGTGTTTGGAAAGAGGTCAGAACATACAGGAAGTTCATTGTCAGCATCTGAATGAGATTTTTGGAGAAGGATGAAGATTGTATGTGTGTTGTATACGCTGATAGTAACAATATAGAGTCATACATTTATATAGATTGTGTGGCCATATAGAGTCATACATTTATATAGATTGTGTGGCCATATAGAGTCATACATTCATATAGATTGTGTGGCCATATAGAGTCATACATTCATATAGATTGTGTGGCCATATAGAGTCATACAGGCATATAGATTGTGTGGCCATATAGAGTCATACATTCATATAGATTGTGTGGCCATATAGAGTCATACATTCATATAGATTGTGTGGCCATATAGAGTCATACATTCATATAGATTTTGTGGCCATATAGAGTCATACATTCATATAGATTGCGTGGAACAATATTGGCTAACATTAATATGGCCACCTGGTTGGAAGTTTTTATGTTATTGAATGTCTGTGTATAAAATGGAGGAAAATACTTTCTTACATACACGAATAGACCTGCTGCGAGGATGAGGCTTGCTCTGAAAGCATTGTATACTGCCGATAGTTTAACTCTACTGAGTATGGAAAAAATCTTCCGGGGAAACTCCCCATTACAAGTAGGAAACAGGAGCTTCATTGTCCATAACTCCCAGGATCGAAATAAAGATATGGTGATAGACATGTTATATACACGTTCCTTGGTCTTGTGGCATTTCCAGAATTGTAACTTAGCTGTATATTGGTCATGTGACTAGACGGTTAACCAAAGCAACCAAGCACCTCTGCGTGGTGCTTTCTAAAAACAGAGCAGTTTCAACGTCGTAGTGTTAAATCACTCGCCCGTCAACTAGCAGGCGCCGCTTTACTCACTATTTGTGCTTTGAAATAAAACATTATTTTCATAATTCACACATCAACAAAGAAGCGTAGCGTGCAAGGGCTCAAGCTTGTGGGATGTTGAGTAATGGTGCCATTACTATTTAGCAAGTGTGGTAAGCGACGATAATCAGGCGGTTTCTGGTCAGCTACTGATTAGGCGGTTGATCACTTATCGGAAACCGTGGGGTATAACTCTGGTTCATATCTCAGATTACCTTTAATAAAAATATAAATTAATGAATATAAACAACGACCAACGAAAATTGCGACAACAATAACAAATATAAAGTCAAGCGTATACAGTTAACTGTCAAAACTGTCAAATACTACATGTTTCGCGTAAAGGAGTTCCAGGGAGGGATTTTGTAGCTGTGTAATGAAGGACGCATGCTCTTGCTGTCGCCACGTCATGTACAGGGTGTATTTTTTTTAAATTTACCCTCCGACAGAAAAAAAGCACAGTCCTTATCGGGATCAAACTCTAGACCTCACTATTGTGAGACCAATGCACTAACATCTCAGCTATACTCCATACTTGCACACTTATTTGAACACAGTCAAGTATTATAAAGTCAAGCAAGTACAGCTTATATAGATTGACTTTCGATAGCGTTACAGTAGAGGTCTTCTACTAGCGAAAGTCGAGCTTTGATTATGGCTCTTGTCGAAAAACACTTCGTTATACCGCAGCTGGTAGGTAGGTGGGTAGGTGGGTAGGTAGGCGGTAGGTAGATGGGTAGGTATGTGGGTAGGTAGGTGGGTAGGTAGGTAGGTGGGTAGGTAGGTAGGTAGGTAGGTAGGTGGGTAATGAGTTTGCCTCTTTTTTGGAGAGGCGTGCTTCTTTCAACTAGCAGACAGCAAAGTCCAATTAGGTTATATCAGGACACACTACCATAACCACTACCATTGTCCTTGACAGATCTGGTATCCCCAGCATTGACACTATCCTGATGCAGACACAGATTCGTTGGGGAGGTCATTTGGTACGTATGCCAGAATATCGTCTGCTAAAGATACTTCTTTATGGTGAGCAGGAGAAGGGTAAACGATCTCAAGGTGGCCAAAAGAAGCGCTACAAGGACTCGTTAAATACCTCACTGAAAGCCTTTGAAATAGACCAAGATACATGGGAAGAACTTGCACAAAATAGAACTACATGGCGTTCTACAGTAAAAAAGATCGCACCATCTTGTGAAAAGAGGAGAAATGCAGCAGCTCAACAGAGGAGAGTAGGTAGAAAGTCACGGATAGACCAAGATCTGTCTACTGTCTTCATTCCATGTCCGAACTGTCAAATAACATTTACAGCTCGAATAGGGCTCATTAGCCATCTACGAACTATTATGCATGGTCATAATTCAAACTCAATTTTCAAAAGTGAATGTAAAAAATGGTCATCATCATCATGTGATGTACGAACACAGAGCATAAAATATTCGAGTTAACAAAGACGAGAACATAACTGCTAAAATACAGTGATAACATGATCAGATAACTCTGTTTAACTATATGCGTGTTATCAGCAGATGTGGACTGATTACCACACTCATGAACAAGTAGTAGTGAGTAATACACGTTCGTCAAACACATTCATAACATAAGCTGAATTTTTTTAACTCAGAACACACTCAGGTGTGTTGTTTATGCTTAGGGTACTATGATCGCGGTGCAAATATCATTTTCGTTCTTGTTCCCCATTAGTGCTTACCTACGTATTTTGTGGTTAATAGATCTAAATATTATACCAATAAATAATCAATAATTAATTGAAATATTAATTTTTAGGGTTTACATAACTAACCCTAACCCTAAATATAATTATATCTAAATTAATAAATGATAACATAAACTGATAAACATAGGCAAGGGAAATAATCACACAGGTAGGCAGTAATTGACGCAACAGGGGTTTGACTACTATCATATTTCCATGTCTGGTGTGTAGTCGTGATGATGTCTTAAAACATTCGTTGGAGAACTAATTACTGGGTTAGAAGAATCACTTAGAAATATAGTGTTGCATATGTCTGAGACTATAGGGTTAGTTTTACAATCGTGAGGATCAGGGTTCGATTTCCAGTAATTACTGGGGGGTTACTTCTGTCGGAGGATAAATTTAAAAAAAAATATCACACTTTACGTGGCGAGGCATCAGCAAGGTTTGTGGCCTTTAGCACACAGGACACACGCAGCTTCCCTACAAACAATGTTCCCTCTAACCTCTAACCAATGTTCCCTCTAAGACAATAATACTTGTGAGCAAAAATATACCTAAATCTACTGATAAATTTCGAACACCAAGTCATCTGGTTAAACCTTCTAGCAAAAGAAGTTAATCTTTTTCAGCATGTTTTATTCAGTTCTAGTTTTATTTTATGAACTTACTCACACATTACGATACGGAAGTCTTGTGAGCCAAGCTCAAATTCTGCGCGTCACGGGATCAAAATCTGTACGCTACCGTATGGTAGCGTAGTTTAGCGGGAACTGTGTCTGCGACTACCTAACAGGAAACATGCAGTGTTGACAGTATTTTTTTATACTTAGAAGTATATAGAGTTGATATGATTTTCTACTGACGAATATCATGTAGAGTTAATATGATTTTCTACTGAAAAATATCATGTAAGTCTGGAGGATATTTACTTTGGGATTGTTATTAAATTTCCAAAAATCTGCATGATCAGTTTCACATTCTTAAAAAAATGAGCAGTGAACGGGGAGCAAATCCTTGTCTTCGATGACATCGGAAACATGTCTAACTAGACTGTCGCCGTTGTCCAACACGGCTCATAAAGAGAGAATTAGGTTTAGTACATAAGGACATAGCGGGATGAGATGCATTTATTACACGAGATTTATTTGTCGACTACGAAGCTCCTCGTCTAGGATAGGCGCAGTTTACATACTTTTTCGGGTGATAAACGCAATGACGGAGAGTCAAAACATAGGCCGCGTCTGGCGATGTATTGAATCTCGGCCATCACAGAAGGATGAGGCGAATGCGTGAGAAATGCACAGGTAAAATTCCAGACCCTCGAAGCGTTTGGCAAAATAGCATCTCGTCTAGGAAGATGTATCAACCTTTCGTCTAATATGACCAAATACGGCTCATATAGAAGAAATTAGACCTGGGACATGGGGTGGTAATGAAATTGTCTTCCTACATAGGCAGGAGTTAAACTTGGTATTTTGGCCATCACTGCACCTATCCGCCAAGGAGCTGAACGGAATTAGTACAGACAGAAACATGAATTCACAATTAAAAACGCATGAGGGCTAAACAATACAATATAGTCAGAGAAGATTCCACGATCAGCCGTACTAACACAAATATGAAATTAAACATTTTGCAAACAAATAAATATGTGTGAACAAAATTACTAATAACAATAATAATAAAATAATGATAATAGAATAATTATAATTTAAAAAAACTACAAAAAAGCGAATAAGGGCGATTTAGATTGTCGTTCCAGGTTAAGACTTTCGACAGAAAAACAAATATATAATAATAAATGTAAAAAAAACAGACCAATAATATAAGAAATTTCACTGAAAATAAATGCAAACAGTGACATGGGCACAGGATTAATTGATAACTGTCATTCACTTGTCAGTTTGCTTCATGTCTAAGAAATAGTGTGTGTGTGTGGGGGGGGGGGGGGGTACAGACATCAGGAATTTAAATATCTAAGAAGCATTTTTACAGAAGACAGCAAAATTGATAGAAAAATTAAGGTGAGGTACCAAAAAGCAAACACTGTAAAATTCTTACTGACGCCAAAAAAAACCCAGTTAAAAAACCCAGTGATAAACATAGTGCCCAAACGACATATAATAAACACTATCTTTATTCCAACGTTATGCTACCAGTGTCAGACATGGCCGCTGACAAAAATATTCATGAGAAAGGTGACAACATCTGAAATGAACTGTCTGAGAAAGTCTATAAATGTCACCAGAAGAGACCGAAAGAGAAATGAAGACATCAGAAAGATAGTAAAGACCATATCATGCAAACAATAAATAGAGAGACAGCAAATCAACTGGTTCGGACACCTTATACGAATGGTACCATCACACCAGCCTTCCAGGCGTACAACAGCAGAAATAACGGCTACAAAGCAAGAGAAAGAACAATAACAAGATGGAAAGATACAATCAGAGAGATTATCAAAACCCAAGGCCTAATCATGGCATACGCAACAAAGATGGCCAAAGACAGAAAACTTCAACTCCTCACGACGCCTAACAGCATTTGTGGGGAAAAAAATAGATATAGGGGCAATAAGAAAGATATACATCTACAGTCGTAATTTTCAAGCTTATCTCCCATTTTAAGTTTCACTAAAATATCTTAAATTTCCTTTAATTTTTAGTTAAGTGATTGCTTTCCGCCGAAGACGGATGTGTCGGGCCATTGGCGCAAATAAAACGGCGACACAACGCATTTCCATTCTCTGGACTACATCCTGCTAGAAATCTAGTAGGACAATGGTCTTGCTACAAGGGAGAGCCAGCAGGAGTTTGAGAATGAACGATGAAGAAGAAGAAGTGATTGCTTTTGTCTTCGCTAGTGTCTTTTGGGGCTCGAACGAAAAGAAACGAGTAGTGGTATTTTGACTTTTCATGCCAGTATTCTGATGGTATTATATAGTGGTCTAAATTATTCTGTATTTATTATTATAGCAATTATTTTATGTGTTATAGCTATTATTTTATTTCCATAGCAATTATTTTATTTATTGTTACATCTATTATTTTGTTTGTTACAACTATTATTTTGTATGTTACAACTATTATTTTTGTTTGTTGGAACTAATATTTTGTTTGTTACATCTATTATTTTGTTTGCTACAACTATTATTTTGTTTGTTACAGCAATAATTTTGTTTGTTACAGCTATTATTTTGTTTGTTACAACTATTATTTTGTTTGTTAGAGCTATTATTTTGTTTGCTACAACTATTTGTTTGTTACAGCTATTATTTTGTTTGTTACAACTATTATTTTGTTTCTTACAACTATTATTTTGTTTGTTACAACTATTATTTTGTTTGTTAGAGCTATTATTTTGTTTGCTACAACTATATGTTTGCTACAACTATTATTTTGTATTTTACAGCTATTATTTTGTTTGTTACAGCTATTGTTTTGTTTTTTACAGCTATTTGTATGACAATATAAATTTTTGAGGATCAGAGCAAAAAAAAAACAAACAACAACAACAACCAAACACAGCCAAAATATAAAGTGAGATGGATAGTTACAGTTTAATGTTCTATTTGAACAAGAATATTTATAGATAGTAGTATGCATATTTATATATTAAGAACGGGCAAGAATACACGCACTTATTTCAGCAAATTTGAAATAAGCTGGTGTCATGTGGCACAGCACCACTATACTGTGACACAACAACACCAGTACACCGTGACACAACACCAGTACACCGTGACAGAGAAACACTAGCATACCGTGGAACAACAACACCAGTACACCGTGTCAAAAACAACACCAGTATACCGTGGCACAACACGTCGTGCTCGTATACACATGCTTAATGCATTGAGTCACTTGTAATGTATACAATCCTGTGGACTCATAGACTTATCATTCAAACGTGAAGCTACGAGACTTGACTTTCCAGTGTTTTCCATTAGCTGGTATAAGCGGTCATATGTCCTGGTATAACAACGGTCATATGTTCTGGTATAACAACAGTCATATGTCCTGGTATAACAACGGTCATATGTCCTGGTATAACAACGGTCATATGTCCTGAATATGGATGTCCACCGTTGAGTGGAATTAGTAAAATATTGAACTTATCGTATACAACTCTCAGATGTCTTGGGTCACTGGCGCAAATTATTCTTCTTCAGCGTTCATTCTCAAACTCCCGTTGGATCTCCCTTATAGCAGGACCATGGTCCTACAAGATGTCCAGCAGGATATAGTCCAGAAAATGGAAATGCGTTGTGTCGCAGTTTTATTTGCGCCAATGGCCCGACACATCCGTCTTCGGCGGAATGACGCAATTAAAACTGCTATATCCTGCTGGAAATATGGTAGGACAATTGTCCTGCTACAAAAGATATCCAGTGGGAATTCGAGAACGAACGTTAAATAGTCATGTACCCAACAAACATCGACATATTTAATACCACATGGTGCGACAGAGTGCTGTATCATGTCACATTTTCTATAACCATTATTCAAAACTTCTCTCTCTCTCTCTCTCTCTCTCTCTCTCACGCACGCACATACACACAATATAATATAATATATATAGTAAATCATTATATTAAGAACAATGCAAGCGCCGTTAGATACGCTGTGGTGCATACCAGTTGACAAAACTCACGCGCATTCACGCATAGAAACGCGCACACACCCAGGCTCCGGTACAGATGCATGTATGACAGTGTCGTCGCGTGTGCAAGACATCAGTGCAATCGCCGGCTATGTGACGAAACAGTGTGTCAATAAACACCAGTGTTAGCGGTTCTATGATGTTAGTTTGTGCATGCCACAACTAAAAACCAAACCTCAACAACGGTAAGATTAATTTTGTAAATATAATTAATTATTGACTTCAAAAATTTTCTGCGAATAATTAACTTCACGAGTGTCTGATAACTACCTCCCTTGTTCACTGGACCTGGTCAGGTACACTGTGTGAATGTATGCTTATTTCGTACCTTAAAGTTAATCACTAACATTTATTAGTCTATCGCCGCTTATCACATATTTTTTCCAGATAGTTCAGACGAGACCCTCCTTCAATATAAGATATATTGACAAATGAGAAAGCAACTTTCTAAAATGACGCATTGACTTTTACTGCGATTTTCATTGGACACTCTGGTTATTATTTGTATCAACAACCAATAAACATTACGGGATGTGTCTAGAGTAATGTTATAAGAATATTTTTGTCCGTATCCAATGTTTCTTATATAGTAGGCGACTGCGGTCCAGTATGCGGTCTGTGGTAGTCATCTTGTCCGTACCGACTGATCAATACTTTTAATTGGTCACTTTGAGTAAAGTTATTAGTTAACTAATTAATTAATTCGATGATTAGTTAGTTAATGAGTTAGTAAGTTAACTAATTAGTTAGTTAATTATTTAGTTAGTTAATTAGCTAGTTAATTAGTTGGTTAGTTAGTTAATGAATTAATTCGTTAGTTAGTTAGTTAGTTAGTTAGTTAACTAATAAGCTAGTTAGTTAGTTAGTTAGTTAGTTAGTTAGTTAGTTAGTTAGTTAGTTAGTTAATAAGCTAGCTAGTTAGTTAGCTAGTTAGTTAGTTAGTTAGTTAGTTAGTTAGTTAGTTAGTTAGTTAGTTAGTTAATAAGCTAGCTAGTTAGTTAGCTAGTTAGTTAGTTAGTTAGTTAGTTAGTTAGTTAGTTAGTTAGTTAGTTAGTTAGTTAGTTAGTTAGTTAGTTAGTTAGTTAGTTAGTTAGTTAGTTAGTTAGTTAGTTAGTTAATAAGCTAGCTAGTTAGTTAGCTAGTTAGTTAGTTAGTTAGTTAGTTAGTTAGTTAGTTAGTTAGTTAGTTAGTTAGTTAGTTAGTTAGTTAGTTAGTTAGTTAGTTAGTTAGTTAGTTAGTTAGTTAGTTAGTTAGTTAGTTAGTTAGTTAGTTAGTTAGTTAGTTAGTTAATTCGTTAGTTAGTTAGTTAGTTAGTTAACTAATAAGCTAGCTAGTTAGTTAGTTAAATAGCTAAATAGTCAGTAAGTCGAAAGATCACCGCCAGTGCACAGATGATATGTCCAGCTGTTTCGATCCCTCCTAAAGTATATCCAAAATTATATGATAATTAAAAGATCCTATTCTCTATTGGTTGGCGAACATTTATCTAAGCCTACATGTTGGTTGGCGAACATTTATCTAAGCCTACATGTTGGTTGGCGAACATTTATCTAAGCCTACATGTTGGTTGGCGAACATTTATCTAAGCCTACATGTTGGTTGGCGAACATTTATCTAAGCCTACATGTTGGTTGGCGAACATTTATCTAAGCCTACATGTTGGTTGGCGAACATTTATCTAAGCCTACATGTTGGTTGGCGAACATTTATCTAAGCCTACATGTTGGTTGGCGAACATTTATCTAAGCCTACATGTTGGTTGGCGAACATTTATCTAAGCCTACATGTTGGTTGGCGAACATTTATCTAAGCCTACATGTTGGTTGGCGAACATTTATCTAAGCCTACATGTTGGTTGGCGAACATTTATCTAAGCCTACATGTTGGTTGGCGAACATTTATCTAAGCCTACATGTTGGTTGGCGAACATTTATCTAAGCCTACATGTTGGTTGGCGAACATTTATCTAAGCCTACATGTTGGTTGGCGAACATTTATCTAAGCCTACATGTTGGTTGGCGAACATTTATCTAAGCCTACATGTTGGTTGGCGAACATTTATCTAAGCCTACATGTTGGTTGGCGAACATTTATCTAAGCCTACATGTTGGTTGGCGAACATTTATCTAAGCCTACATGTTGGTTGGCGAACATTTATCTAAGCCTACATGTTGGTTGGCGAACATTTATCTAAGCCTACATGTTGGTTGGCGAACATTTATCTAAGCCTACATGGAGCAGTTCTCTGGCAAAGCCATATTTTAATCAGTTTTTTTTAAATTCTGGACATGTAATAAACATTGTAACATTAAAACCTGGCAACTCTAATTTGTTCGACCTGTTTATATCGCAGCCGAGGAAAATCGTTACATGTGACATAAAGTGTCTAAGAAAAGCCTCAATCGTAACCAAACTAGATAAAATAAGAACTGAAGAAATTAGGAAAAGAGTTGGTATAATATCATGTATCGAACATATTGAGAGACAGCAAGTAAAATGGTTCGGTCACCTTATGAGAATGAAGACAAACCAAATACCAATAAGAGCATATAACAAAAGAATATCCGGGCGTAAGGCCAAAGGTAGACAAGAAAATGGTGAATAGAAAACATCAAGATAGCCTTGAACAAACATGGACTAAATGCAACCAAGGCAACACATCTGGCCTTGGAACGACAGCTTAATATCCTATCTCTACGCTTAACGGCAAGTGTGAACCATCATTCACCTGGGGACAGAAATAGATCTGTTTATGGTAACGGCAAGTGTGAACCATCATTCACATGGGGACAGACAATAGACCTGTTTATGGTAACGGCAAGTGTGAACCATCATTCACCTGGGGACAGACAATAGACCTGTTTATGGTAACGGCAAGTGTGAACCATCATTCACCTTGGGACAGAAAATAGACCTGTTTATGGTAACGAGATCACTATCTCAGGACGGCCCAATGTTCTACCGACCGACACAGTGGTAATTCATCCCGGTAAATCAGTTCTCTCAGACCAAGAACATGACCAGACACACATATTAATGTCACTCATACAAACTTCGACCTCTCTACTGCCGCCTCAAGCGCTGTTGCTCACGAAAGAGATCAACCTGTATTTGTCTGATCACTCTCTGGGAGACACCGAGGGTTTATCACTGATGTATTCTTTCAATATCCTGGAATGTGTTGATATGTAAATTTTTGTCCTTTTTGTACTGTGCGTTTTTTGGGTGGAATAATTTGGATAGAAAGGGCCATTCCGTATGACTTGTCTACTTAGAATTCTCGGAGTAACAGTAAGAGACAGAATGAGAAATGAAAACATCAGAAGACTAACAAACACATTGTCAATCCTGGATGACATCAAATGACAACAGATTAGGTGGTTTTCACGTCTTCAGACTACCATGAGATAGTGCCCCAAAAAAGCGTTGCTATACAGACACGATGGATACAAAACCAGGGGAAGACCATGCAAAAGATGGATTACAGAATTAAAGAGTCCACGAAAACAAACATATATGGATCGCACAAAAAAAGAAGTCTCCAGAAAACTCTTTCACCCCTTACGTTGCATGACATAATGGCAGTCTCCAGAGAACTCTTTTACTCCTGACTCTGCAAGACATAAAGGCAGTCCCCAGAGAACTCTTCTACTCCTGACTCTGCAAGACATAATGGCAGTCTCCAGAGAACTCTTTTACTCCTGACTCTGCAAGACATAAAGGCAGTCCCCAGAGAACTCTTTTACTCCTGACTCTGCAAGACATAATGGCAGTCTCCAGAGAACTCTTTTACTCCTGACTCTGCAAGACATAATGGCAGTCCCCAGAGAACTCTTTTACTCCTGACTCTGCAAGACATAATGGCAGTCTCCAGAGAACTCTTTTACTCCTGACTCTGCAAGACATAAAGGCAGTCCCCAGAGAACTCTTTTACTCCTGACTCTGCAAGACATAATGGCAGTCTCCAGAGAACTCTTCTACTCCTGACTCTGCAAGACATAAAGGCAGTCCCCAGAAAACTCTTTCACCCCTTACGTTGCAAGACATAAAGGCAGTCCCCAGAGAACTCTTCTACTCCTGACTGCAAGACATAAAGGAGTATAAAGTGAAAAGAAAAAGAATGAAAGAATACAATTAACACAATTTCCTATAACAGATTTAATCCTCTGAGTAGAAGACTTTTTTTCAAAGTATTGCTAAGTCCTAATAGTTGTTCTCTATAAAGTTCAATGTCCTGATAGTTGTTCTCTATAAAGTTCAATGTCCTGATAGTTGTTCTCTATAAAGTTCAATGTCCTGATAGTTGTTCTCTATAAAGTTCAATGTCCTGATAGTTGTTCTCTATAAAGTTCAATGTCCTGATAGTAGTTTTTCTCTATAAAGTTCAATGTCCTGATAGTAGTTTTTCTCTATAAAGTTCAATGTCCTGATAGTAGTTTTTCTCTATAAAGTTCAATGTCCTGATAGTTTTTGTCTATAAAGTTCAATATCCTGATAGTTTTTGTCTATAAAGTTCAATATCCTGATAGTTTTTCTCTATAAAGTTCAATGTCCTGATAGTAGTTTTTCTCTATAAAGTTCAATGTCGTGATAGTTTTTCTCTATAAAGTTCAATGTCCTGATATTTATTTCTCTATAAAGTTCAATGTCCTGATAGTTTTTCTCCATAAAGTGCAATGTCCTGATAGTTTTTATCTATAAAGTTCAATGTCCTGATAGTTTTTATCTACAAAGTTAAATGTCCTGATATTTTTTCTCTATAAAGTTCAATGTCCTGATAGTTTTTATGTATAAAGTTCAATGTCCTGATAGTTTTTATCTATAATGTTCAATGTCATGATAGTTTTTATCTATAAAGTTCAATGTCCTGATAGTTTTTATCTATAAAGTTCAATGTCCTGATAGTTTTTATCTATAAAGTTCAATGTCCTGATAGTAGTTTTTATCTATAAAGTTCAATGTCCTGATAGTTTTTCTCTATAAAGTTCAATGTCCTGATAGTTTTTCTCTATAAAGTTCAATGTCCTGATAGTTATTTCTCTATAAAGTTCAATGTCCTGATAGTTTTTCTCTATAAAGTTCAATGTCCTGATAGTAGTTTTTCTCTATAAAGTTCAATGTCGTGATAGTTTTTCTCTATAAAGTTCAATGTCCTGATATTTATTTCTCTATAAAGTTCAATGTCCTGATAGTTTTTCTCCATAAAGTGCAATGTCCTGATAGTTTTTATCTATAAAGTTCAATGTCCTGATAGTTTTTATCTATAAAGTTCAATGTCCTGATAGTTTTTATCTATAAAGTTCAATGTCCTGATAGTTTTTATCTATAAAGTTCAATGTCCTGATAGTAGTTTTTATCTATAAAGTTCAATGTCCTGATAGTTTTTCTCTATAAAGTTCAATGTTCTGATAGTTTTTATCTATAAAGTTCAATGTCCTGATAGTTTTTATCTATAAAGTTCAATGTCCTGATAGTAGTTTTTATCTATAAAGTTCAATGTCCTGATAGTTTTTCTCTATAAAGTTCAATGTTCTGATAGTTTTTATCTATAAAGTTCAATGTCCTGATAGTTTTTATCTATAAAGTTCAATGTCCTGATAGTAGTTTTTATCTATAAAGTTCAATGTCCTGATAGTTTTTCTCTATAAAGTTCAATGTTCTGATAGTTTTTCTCTATAAAGTTCAGTGTCTCAAACGTATAAAGTTCAGTGTCTCAAACGTATGGCTGTGTTAGGAATGTGATCTAGAGCAGGATAGCACAGGCCAAATCAACATTTCAAAAAATGAGAAATATTATATGCAATGGAGTAATATCAATGCACACGAGTATGCCATCCTCCTTTTTGGCAACGAAGCATGGACAGTACACACAATTACCCAAGATAAGCTGGACACAACTGATGTGTAGCTTTTAAGAACGATGAAATGTCTATGGACAGCCAAGAAAACTAATGTAGAAGTTCTGAGATTCTGGGGTAAAATGACAAATTATAGCGAAAATTAGAAACAGACAATCAAGGTTTTTAGGGAATTTGATGAGAAAAATAAAATGAACATTTAGTAACAACCGTAAAAATTAAGGGGAGAAGAGACAGAGGAAGACACACAGATAAATTTCTGGATGGAATGTCATTGTGACGCAAAAAAGAAGTCACCAGGTGAACATAATAACAACACACGAGACAGTAAGTTGTGGAGAAGAATTATCACCTACACCAGTCATAATGGCACTCGATTGATTGATTAATTGATTGATTAATTGATTGATTAATTGATTGATTGATTAATTGATTGATTAATTGATTGATTAATTGATTGTGTTATGGAAGGTTTATGTTTATGGATGCATATTTTAGTCACATAGAGGGGAGGAGGGGAGGGTCATTCCAATGCAGTAGTATCCCAGCATCATCAGGTCCTGCCGTCAAGAGTGTAGCACACACCTCTGGGCAAACCATTTCATCATATATTTGTCAGATCTGTTGACCCATCTGCAGCGTGGAACACCTAACATTCCTCGCCACCTAGGAGGCTGTTCTAAAAATTAAGGCAATTTCCTCTGAACTTATCGTTTTGTCACCAATGCAGACCATTTTATAGAAGACACACTTTATATATCTAAACATTTTATAGATGACACACTTTAAATATCTAAACATTTGATAAAAGACAAGCTTTATAGATCTAAACATTTGATAAAAGACAAGCTTTATAGATCTAAACATTTGATAAATGACATGCTTTATAGATCTAAACATTTGATAAAAGACAAGCTTTATATACCTAAACAAGACATGTAGTGACAATTGCGATTTATGTAACAGGTTGTCAGCTCATCCCCCAACTTTCCTTAGTCCTCTCCTGCTACACGCCTGGAAAAATGTCCCTATTTTGGCACCATAAACTAGACTAGATGGTCCTGGTTGCCTCACGGGAGAAAGATAAGAAGAACTTTGAAGACACCAACTGGGATAATAAGTTTAGTTAGTTAGTTAGTTTGTTCCTTTCGTGCCGCAAGTGACACAGGGCAGAGGTTTTGGTTCTCCATATGATGCGGTCCGCTGCCTGCAGCTTTAGTTCCTGGATGGTCTTACAGCCTATTAATTCCCCTTCTTTAAGAATGGTGTTTTTAAGGGTTGTTTTATGTCTTCTTCTTTTTCTTTTACCCTCAGGTGACCACATAATCGCTTGTTGGTTTATTCTGTTTACATCTAGTCGTAAAACGTGACCAATGTATTTCCATCTTCGTTTTCTTATGATGTTTGAAACATACTCTTGGTGTGTTTTGTCTCTTAGATCACTATTTGTGACAAAGTCGCTCCATTTTATGTTCATCAGTTTGCGAAGATATATGTTTTCGAAGCTGTTTAGTTTGTTGTCTGTTGCTTGAGTTGATTTCCAGCTTTCACTACCATAAGTTTTTATTAGGTAGATTATATTCGATAGATTGGAGAACTGGCTGAACAGCATGATTCTTTCCATAAAACGAACATATTTTGGCCATGTCAAACGACATGGAAGCCTAGAGAAGACCTTAATGGAGGGGATGATACCAGGGGGATGAACACGAGGCAGACCAAGAAGAAAGGGACGCAATATTCTTGATTCTTGATTAGAAACTGGCCTCACAGCACGTGTGGAATTCCCATAAGTGCTCCGCCCTCTGTTTCAGCAGCCATCCGACTCGATGGTGTTTCAAGTCTAATGCCACTGAAACATACGTCGACATCAGAGCACAACTCTGGCCCTTGTGACAGGTTTCTTTGTTGTTCCGCAAACCCACGCCGTGCCCGTTACTAGTTCAAGCACAACGTCGGCCTGTCGGAACAACATGGTAACTGTTATCGAAGGTTACGACTACGGGATTGTATAGATGACGTGCCATGAAGCTTCTATAAGAAGATAACCTCAGTATAAAGGCATGTCATCTACTAAGGTTTTCTGTTGCATGGGTGGTTTGTCTAGTGGGCCATTCGTGAGACCCAAGATATCCAAGACCACCTGAACATGACACTAATATAAGCAGTAAGACTGGTTCAAGATAGACAGAAGTTTTGAAAGGATGTGATTACTGCTACATCCTGTTCAGGGTATTCTACCTGATGATGATAATGGATTGGAGAATTAAGCACTTATGGGAATGTCCCCAGTGCAGTAATGCTAGTATTTAGTGAAAATAAAGGAAAACTGATCGAGTATGGTAACGTTATTATTTGATGACTTGTATATCTCGCACACTCGGACAGTTTGTTCAGGACTTTGCTTGAAGGTAGAATAGAGTGGCCGCAGCAAGAGGTTTAACGGAGTTAGAAGTGAGATGGAAACCACACGAGACAGGTTACATTCTTGCAAAGTGCACCACCAAGACAAGAGACAGACGTTGTTAAATGTCTATTGGATGTCAACCTTTGTTGTGGAGACAACACTTGATGGTCCCAGGCTGGAGACAGAACAACTTGAGATCCCAGGCTGGAGAAAGGACCAACTTGAGATCCCAGGCTGGAGAAAGGACCAACTTGAGATCCCAGGCTGGAGAAAGGACCAACGTGAGATCCCAGGCTGGAGAAAGGTCCAACGTGAGATCCCAGGCTGGAGAAAGGACCAACGTGAGATCCCAGGCTGGAGACAGAACCACTTGGGATCCCAGACTTGCGAAAGGCCCATTATGTAAGCAAAAAAACTTCCACAGTGCAGGAAAGTCATACAGAGCTAACCAATCCACCAACCCTGGACATAGACAATAGTTATACGTCTTATGAATTTATACCATTGGCAGACAAGATATGTACCGCGGGTCAAATCCGGTCCAACAAGTCTTTTTTAGTAGCCCGCCAGGATGATTTAAAACTAATATAAGTACCGGCCTCTGAGCTCAGATAATACTACTTGGTACTTGGAATGACTAAAAAAAAACAATTATAGCCCATCCCCTTACTGAAACATGCTCAACCCGGCTCATCTACCCGAAACAAATGTTGCATACCCAATGATCTAAACACACAAACGATTTCGAACAATAATAGTTATGCTCGTTCACGTGAGTTCAGGAACATGTATTGTTAATAAAAATGAAGAAATAATTGATATGGGATTCCAGTTTGCTAGATCACGTAAAACATCAGATCAAGTATCCATATACTCCCCAATATGGGATATAAATTGTCCATTCTATTACCCATCTCAAACGTCACACTGTTTAAGTATCTATTATTCTCTGTGTCACGGGAGATATTTCTATATTGATAGATTATCTAAATTAGATTTCGGACTTGTTTCAGTGTTTGTTAATATCTCGTAGTCATTTCCATTGTTCATTATTATGGGGTAAATTGTTGCCCTTTCCATGATACATTACCGCCTGCGCGGAGGAATACATGTGTACAGAGATATACTTGATAACAGCTTGCTAAATATCATAATTAGGAAATTTGCCAGCGTAAACATGGGACTTGTGAACGTACTAAAAGTGCATGCAAGCTAGCGTGTATTATACAGAATACTTAAGGGGTTCTCAATATATTGTGAACAGTAACTCTCTTCTGGAGTAAATTTTCTCCTGTGGGTCCCGTGATGCCTGAAAAAAAGGCAGTGATTTTTACTTCACTCATCAAGAATTTATAATATTTATCGCCACAATACTTGATGTTTATCGCCACAATACTTGATGTTTATCGCCACAATACTTGAAGTTTATCGCCACAATACTTGATGTTTATCGCCACAATACTTGATGTTTATCGCCACAATACTTGATGTTTATCGCCACAATACATGATGTTTATCGCCACAATACATGATGTTTATCACCGCAATACTTGATGTTTATCGTTCAAATAGTCACCTTCCTGTGGCCCACCTAGACTATTATGTTGGCCCTAATTTATTTATTTTTTCTGGGGGTCCTCTTCATATATCCGTGGCCTCCATGGGGGTGATCTGGCCCACGTTTTGAGAAACATATGTCTACTTAATGTACATAGAAACATACCCATATATCTATCTATCTATCTATCTATCTATCTATCTATCTATCTTTCTATCTATCTATCTATCTATCTATCTATCTATCTATCTATCTATCTATCTATCTATCTATCTATCTATCTATCTATCTATCTATATATCTATCTATCTATCTATCTATCTATCTATCTATCTATCTATCTATCTATCTATCTATCTATCTATCTATCTATCTATCTATCTATCTATCTATCTATCTATCTATCTATCTATCTATCTATCTATCTATCTATCTATCTATCTATCTATCTATCTATCAATCCATCCATCCATCCATCCATCCATCCATCCATCCATCCATCCATCCATCTATCTATCTATCTATCCATCTATCTATCTCTGCCTGCCTGCCTGCCTGCCTGTCTATCCATCCATCCATCCATCCATCCATCCATCTATCTATCTATCTATCTATCTATCTATCTATCTATCTATCTATCTATCTATCTATCTATCTATCTATCTATCTATCTATCTATCTATCTATCTATCTATCTATCTATCTATCTATCTATCTATCTATCTATCTCTGTCTGTCTGTCTGTCTGTCTGTCTGTCTGTCTGTCTGTCTGTCTGTCTATCTATTATCTTTTATCTACTTTTGCTGTAAGGCAATGGATTGAATGACGATCGGTTGTCAGTTTATGACACGTCATGTCGCTTGATTAGCAGTAATATTGTAACGTCTCCGAATGTTGGTAACTCCTTCAATCCCACTTTCTTCTTGACGGTTCCTATATGTATAATGTATATATATAATTCTGTGAATAAAAAGATAATAAGAAATTGAAGTTGACGAGAAAGATTGATTTGGCTATATAAAAATTGTTTCGGTGAAGTCACAAAATAGAATACTTAAATGTTTCAGTATTGTATATGAAACTCCAATACAGTAGATGGCTAATACGCCATATTCGAGTTGCAAATTTCATTGGACAGTTTGGGTATGGAATGACCACTATTGAAGGATCTTGTTCTATCCGTGACTTTCTAGCTACTTTCCGGTGGTGGACTGCTGCATTTCTCATCTTTTCACAAAATCATGCGCCTTTTTTGACTGTATGCGACATGTGAAGAAAACTATGTCGTCAAGTTCTTTTCATGCATATATATGGCCTTATTCTTGCTCAAAACAATTGCCCAACTCGGTTCCACGTTAATCCTTACTAATCTGTTGATTGTCCATGATTCACTTTGATATTCCAGAATAGGTTCTAGATACGTTTCCAGAACTCTCATTCAATTGACAAATATATTACATAGTTTTCTTCTGAATCTTGTGAAATACTGTCTTTATGTGTCTTAGTTTACATTTCTTCTTCTTCTTCTTCTTTCTGTCCTCATGTACCTTTCGGTGTTGAGGGGAGAGTGATTGTACGGTCTTTTGCCCTTCTATTTACCTCTTCTGCTGTTATATTTCCGAGTGTCTCTAATACACTATCTATCCACCTTTTACGAGGGCGTCCAATAAGGTCGACTGTTTTCGTATCGTCTGTTAAATGTTTTTTGGATAATACTTTGCTCTTTCTGTTTGGTTATGTGGCCGTACCATTTAACTTGTTGTTTCTGTATGTATTCTATTGTTGGTTTGATCCCTAATTGTTTCCTTAGTGCTTCATTCCTGATTTTGTCTCTCAAGCTAACTCCAATTATACGTCTTACACATTTCATTTCAGTGGTGTTAATCTTATGTATTGTTCTAGAATCTAATGTCCAAGTTTGACACTGATAACACAATGTTGGTAAGAAAATGGTGTTGAATATCGCTTTCTTTGTTTCTAGTGTAATTTCTTTCATTTGTAATAAAAAAGTGTTAATTGACCAATGATCTGACAGGCCTTATTACATCTTGCGTTTATTTCTGCTTCTTGTTTGTTGTCATATCTTAATGTGCTGCCCAGATATTTGAATTCATCTACTTGTTTTAGTTGTTTATTGTTTATCTGTATGTTGATGTTCTCTTTTTCTCTTGCAATATTCATTACTTCTGTTTTGTCTACGTTGATTTTCATTTCAAATTGCTTGCCTGCTGTGTCTATTATGCTTAGGTGGTCTTGCAGGTTTTTAATGCTGTTGTGGAATAAAACCTGGTCATCTGCAAAAAGCAGTTCATTTGCTTCATTAGAATTTGCTATTTTGTTTATATGGTCCATGTATGTAATAAAAAGTAGTGGGGACAATACACATCATTGCTTTACTCCTGCACTAATCACAAAGTCTGTGTAGCCTGCTGCTGTTCTTACAGTGCGGCTGCTATTTGCTATTTTGGTTGTTACCACTGATCTCTTTTGCGTGTGATGTGCCTTTCTCTCCAATTCAATTTCTTATTGAGCACTTTGTGTATCCCCTGTGGATGTGCTAGGTCAGTCACAGGTTAAGGGCTGTGTAATAAGTTTACTCGGTGGTGCCCATTTCCGCGTGCTGGTCACAGCCAGACGTGTTGTTATCTTCTTCCCCGCTGTTTACATATTCACTCTTAAGAACTTATTACCGTACTATTTCACTAAAAAAATAAATATTTTCTTATGATGACATAGAGAAATATCTTCCTCCACGTATAATCCATTATGTAAATAATATTGTACATCGAATAATATTTAAACATAAACACGGTACTTTATTGTATTGAAATAGTCAGCGGCCATTTTGAGTATCGCTTACACACGAAATATTTAGTCTACGCTTGACTTCTTTAATACATCTTTCGTCTGCTGTTAGCAAACGTCTCGAGCAGATTTCGAACCGGTGACTTTTGGGAAATAGGGCAGGACTTAACCACTATTCCAGAGAGATCCACCTGTTGAAATATTTATGTTCTTACTAGTCGTGTTATGTTGTTATTGTTCCTGATAAAGTAATGTTGGTCGAAACGTCGATTTTCGTGCGTTATCATGTATGTTCCCAGCGACTAGCAGAACTTCATCACCTTGTTTCTAGTTTGGCCTTTACAAAAAAATAAGACTTCTGATAAAATCATTACGAGTCATTGCTAATATAATTTAATATGTGCGCGTGTAATTCAATGATTCCTGCTTTTGTTCGTTTTTAACACTAATTCCAGCAAAATTCATTGAGACTAGGCTTAAAGTCAAAGTATAAAAACGTTATTCAGACACAGTAAATGTGCTGCCAACAACCTCACACCGGAGATGCTAATTGTATGTGTACATAGCGTGACGTGACAGGGAAACGCCGACTCATATTAATATGTAAGCAGAAAGCAAATACTGCCATGACTGCTTTGTGCTGGAATTATTATATGAAATAAACATACACAGTACTGTGAGAGATGCTGCTAATGTAGATGCAAATATGAACAATGAATAAATTGCTTTGCCTGTCCATTCACAAAAAATAGCTGATCAAAGAATACATCGTTGCTAGCGTGATTTGAAAACAAGCAAATACATTATTTTCTGCCAATTATCAGTTGGAATATTGTGATATATTGTATAGAATTTCTCGTTAAATTCTCTCTCTCTCCATCTTTCTTTTTTTCTTTTCGTCTTCGTCCCTATAAACCTTCTTTTTAACAACCATTTATGTTTTTTTTATATATGCCATTTCTCGTTTATTTGCTCCTGGACTTTAACATTCTAACTGTTTGACTTCATTGGCATTTAATATTTCATCAGTCGGTCTGTGTACATTACTGGAAATTGTTCTACCCGTTATGTCCTGTTTTATGTACTTCATAAAGGCTTTATTGATGAAACGTCGATTTTCTGTGCTTTTAGTGATTCGTAAATCTTCATTGCCCAGTGGTTTCACCTCCCTCTGATTCATGGATCATAATTAAATGGCATACAACCTGAATTTAAATATTGCTGCGGTGTATCTTCTATGCCAATATTATATGGATTGTAGAAAGGTTAAAACAGCCATCCCCTTAGGAAAAGAGAACAAGATATTTACTATTACAAAACAAACAAAATAAAAATATAGCTAGACACAAATATATTTTCTTCTGCAGCACAAAGAAGAGAAACAGTGACAGACTCTTGTTTTAGTGGAATGAACACCAGTAGCACATTCTTCTGATAAAAGTCCTGTCTACGGCTTTGCTTGATACTAAAAGTGGCTCAAAGGGTGTACAGAATTGACTTTACTGTAATTGAGTTTACAAATATGTACTCCGCCCTTCTCAAAGAAGAGATACAACGCCTGCGTAGTGTACCACTCAGAATGTAACTTCATGGCTTCAAGACAATTTTTAAAGCGCTCGTTCTCAAACTCAGATCAGATTACAGTTGTAGCAGTACAGTGGTTATATTACATTTCCAACAGGGTGTAATCCAGAGAGCTCCGATGGCCAAACATCCGAGTTTGGTGGTGTTATCCGATACTTTCATTGTTTTGACCACTTCCATTAAAACGGTAATCCGTAGCTAGGCCATATCGCTATTACGCAGTATCGATAATAGGCCGTAAATACATCGCAACCTTTGTTCGTACTGCATGCTGGTTACTCATTTCCAAGTTAGAGATGGACAATCTTGCTTGAGTTTTTTTTTGTAAATTTGTTGTTGTTGTTGTTGTTGTTGTTGTTGTTGTTGTTGTTGTTGTTGATGTTGTTGTTGTTGTTTTTGTTGTTGCTATAAACATAGACACAAATTTTCACAACTTCAAGTTATTATACACATGGATCTCTTAGTCCCACTCCCTTGGGACATCTATAATTAAACAAGATTTTACTACAGGGAATCGAACTTCGAGCTCTTAAACACAACGTAAATTGTTTAACCACTATTCCAGGAGACTTCCTGGTACCACCTACTGGTGCACGCTTTTATTCCTGACTCGCTATGACTTATTTATGATAATTTATTCATAGTTAATTATGATGGCTAGCTAAAATATATGTCAATATCCCGACAGCTTGCTCAAATTGTATGCAAAGTTTGCCAGACACATGTGTTACCCAAGCCAACACATTATATGAAAGGTTTGACAGAGACACATGTTTCTCTCAAGCCAACACAGCTTGTTAATGTGTCATTAATAATGAAACACGTAGCTTATTCCCATGGAAACGAAAACCAGATTATAAATATCATTTCTGTAGCAGAATATTGCTTGTAATGTCCAACTCGTGTAGCCTGGGGTAGTGAAATGCATAATTCAAGTAGTAAATAGACAAATGCGAGTCGTGGACAATAATCAAAAAGAAAAGTAGTAGAGAAGCAGTAGAGATATGGTTCTAAAGAAGAATACTAATAGTACAAATTTTACTAGGATCACTTGGGATTATCGATTAAATCTGCGAAGCTACGTGCCATGAGAGATACTCTCGACAGGCGTCTTGCCGAAACGTTAATAGGTACGGTGTACAAACGGGACAACACGAATCAGTCAAATGTTATACGTTTTTTCCTGTGCATGTCTTTCGGATCTAAAGACGCATACAATGTAGTCCGTTCTCTGGAATACATCCCGCTAAGCGGGGGAGTTTGAGAACATAGAAGTAGTAGGTGGGAACTTAGTAAAACTGTATACAAATGTGCGAGACAAGTAGGAAGTAATTTTGTTGTATAGTTCCACACCTAGAAACATACTCAATCGACGTTTCGATTGAAAGGTTTTTATCATAATTCGAGGCAAATTTTAATTAATAGTTCAATTTTCATGTTCGCTGTTTGTGAACTGCAAAAATGATTTTATTTTTCTAGTTTTTAGTTTTGTGAACATTAAAACATATTTGTTTGAGTTTTGAAAATTTTATGAGGAGACTATCAAAACAATATATGAAATTAAAAAATGTTTGTATGAGGAGACTATCAGAACAATATATGAAATGAAAAAAAAAATTTATGAGGAGACTATCAGAACAATATATGAAATGAAAAAAAAATTTTATGAGGAGACTATCAGAACAATATATGAAATGAAAAAAATATTTTTAAGAATTATGGAGGAGAAAGTGATAATAGAACCACAGAGCAGTATGAGATTTGTCACTCCTGTTGCTTATTCCAGACAGTTATATTTTTATTAAGCTCCAGATTAGTGTTTGATATTTGTTTTTGACGTGGCAGTAACTGAATGATTGCAAGACCGATATAATTCAAAAAGGCTTAACCCTTTACCAACGTGTTTTACTATCCTGCCATAATGTATTAAGACTTATCTATAGAAATGGAGGTTTTAACGGCTTATAGGCAGAACATGTTTGTTTAATTGTCTGTGTTAGTGACTTTTTAGACATAAAGAGTTAAATGTGTATGGGTAATTGTCTTTATTGTACTATTGTTTCTCATATGTACTTCCAATCTCTCGCAGCAAATCGACACAACCTTCTTCTGATAGTATCACTCAAAGCACATAACTCCGTAGCTTCAAGTGATAATCAGCATTGATAACCAAAAAATACATGCACTTGTTGACAAGACGAAATGAGTTGGGTATCGAACCCGTGATCTCGTGAACACAAGACAAATATTTAACCACTATGTCACTGGGATACACAGATGAATGTTTTGTAAATGTGGTTGTAGAGTGCAAGGCCACTATCTTGACAGCCATCTACTCCTAAGGATGGGGGGGGGGGTAATTGCCAGGAACTTACAGAAATCTCCAGGCATGACGCAGATAATAAAGATCAATAATATGTATTCACTGAGAAAAACTGAAATCCAACAGGCAAAGCTTGATGTCGTTCTTACTTCGTCGTTTTTTGTTGTTGTTGTGTATGTAGTCTTGATAAAGGTCTTTTGGTCGAAACTTCGATGTGTGTGTTATTATGTGTTTTCAGTGACTATCAAAGCTTCATTACCCTGTTCCAGGCTTTGCCCGCAGAAAATAAAAAAAAGATTGCTTCTCCCCCCCCCCCCCAGCAGTCATTTCGTCCTCACAGTTTAGGTATGGGTCTTCAGGCTTAATCCCAGCGGAGATCATGGGTAGGATGTTCAATTTCACAAGCAAACTCCTTAGTTGCCTGCTTCGGCATTCATGACACAGGGCAGTGTTACCAATCTGTGTTTCAATTTGCGATGGAGACAATGAAGAACATAATAATGGGTAGCATAACATTTGAATTAAAAAAATAAAAATGTATTAAATGAATAAAAAAGCTAGTGGTTTATATGAAATTGTCAACAATTTAAAGAACTCCTTGGTGTAGTAATGAAACCGTTCACAGGTGTATACAGGTGTGTAATTGTTGAATCCCTGAGTTTCACTTTTCTATGATTTGAAAAATCATATGCACTTTCTCAATTAGCTTTGTACCATCATACTTATATATTTCGATTGGTATTGAGTCAGCTTGAGTCATATTGAGTCAGAGCGAGGTGATTTTTCAATAGAACGCTGGTGAATTGTTTCCTCCAAGGTAGAGATGTCACCGAGAACTTCATTGAAAGGAAAAGAGGTTGATAGCCTCTTCATTTATTTGTGATTTATTCAAAATGTGCTCAAAGTGTTACGAATGTTATCGTTCTTTACGATAACTTATGTGTTATGTGCACAAAGACATGAGAAATGATCCGGACAAGTTTGGGTATTATAGCGCGTTAAGTGCATCATTTAAGTTTCTCAGACCTGTGGTAAATCTGTGTCTCTCGTCTTTGTTATTACTTAGCCATTAATACCTTATCTGGCGTAGTTTATTTTGACTTAATTTCCTTTTAGAGTTTAATGCGTCTTTTTATATGTTAATTTTGGATCACGTGTGCTTTGTGAAGGTGGTGTTTTGTCAGCCAACATTTCCTTTATTTTATTAGCATTCTCATCCAACAAATAGTTTGTTTCTGGATAGAATCTTCTAGCTTCTCTGTAGCATCGTCGTAAATTTGTTTGGTCAAATATGTCCAGTTTGTACCCTACATCTTGTTTATCTATTTGTGCAGGTTGCAGCCATTCGTCTAGAGTAGAATCTAGGGACTGTTGTGTGTTTATCTATTTGTGCAGGTTGCAGCCATTCGTCTAGAGTAGAATCTAGGGACTGTTGCGTGTTTACATTAGGCAGTTTCCTGACATACATCGTAATAACAACTAATATGTAAGTGAACATAATATAGACAAATAACAACTCAACGTTTCGGTAATTATGCATTTATAGAAAATGAAAAGACTGTAAAGACTGAAACAGAATGTAAAGATTTCAACATACAAGCTTGAGGCAAGCAATTTCCCTTATATATAAAATATTCATGTCATTGCGTCCAGATTTTCTGAATTTTCACCAAATTTGTGTATAACCCCATGCAATAATTTGACTATATCACAGGCAATGACAGTCTAGAAAAGACCGTAAATGGAGGGGATTATGCCAGGGAGACGAAAAAGAAGAAGACCAAGAAGACGATGGATGAAAGACATCAAAGACCACCTGAACATAACATTAACAGAAGCAGGAAGACTAGCTCGCGATCGACAGAAGTTTCGAAAGGCTGCAATGACTGCTACATCCTGTTCAGGATAGGCTACCTGATGATGATGATGATATGCCCTTCTATATTCTTCCTCTGCGTTAGTTCATCCCGGCATATTAACAATATGTTGTTTAAAGAATTTAATCTATTGTATCGCGGTTGAAAGCTTGTCTATGCTATATGCGTCTTTCTACCCGAGACATTCAATTTCAGCATAATTTCTTTTCGTTACTTTAACCCTCTACGGCATGTGACAGCCAAAACACCCACCTCCAATCATTCACATTCATGGTGAATTGCAGTATTCTTCTTCTTTACATCCATTTTTTCTTTTTCGTCTTCAGCATTCACTCTCAAATTCCTGCTGATTCTTTCATGTAGCAGGGCAATAGCTCCACCAGATGTCCAGCAGGATGTAATCCAGAGATCTCTCTTGTAGCAGGACAATAGTTCTACAAGATTTCCATCAGGATGTAGTCCAGATAATGGAAATGCTTTGTGTCGCTGTGTTCTTTATGCCAATGGTCTGACACATCCGTTTTCAGTTGTGTTACACCGATTTAAGTCGTTGAAACAAACCGGCTTACGTCCTAAAATAGTATATAACTAAAGTGGACTTGAGTCTATGGTTGAAATAGACTTGCTTCGTTAAAAATGACAATACTCATCGTCATGCGGAAGGTCTGAAGGTCTGCAGGTCAGTGGATAAGCAAACCAGGCAACAACACCAAGCAGATGACATTCTTAGTATAGAGAGGTCTAAACCCTCTGTGAGCTCCACAGTACTTCATCTTGACAAATATATTTTATATGCTGTGAGTAGGAAACTTCTAGAAAATTGTGAGTATAGAGAAAACACTCTGGAGAAATCTCCGCAGTACACAAAAGGATACGCACGCTCTATTGCTCATTGTTTGTTTGCGTTCGCTCTCAGCCAATCATCGCAACTTTCGCGTGATTTCCACAGAGGAGAGTGAATTACGTTGTGCTACAGTTCAATTTGCGCCATGTTGGCATAGCACATCCGATTTCGTCATGCTTTTAATTCGAGTTAACTTCCCTATCGTGTGACAGACTTCCTATCTGTTGCCAGGCGACTGATGTGAATCGACTCTACGCCGTAACCGTTTATCATCCACTGTGCCCTGTTAAGTCACAGGTTATAGAAACTCATAAATCCTGGGAACCCAAACAGACAAGCAAACAAGCTCCCAAATCAACTAACCAACGGTAAAGTTTGACACCTGTAGATTACAGTTGTACTTTGTCAAAGAAATGAAATACCTTATTACGTAGTACAGACGCTATGTACTGTATACTTGCATTCTTGTCTTATCTGTGTATCGATTAATGGTCCAGGTCGCAAGACAAAGGCTTGTTTGAGAAATTTACCAGCCAAACAACGTGTGCATTGAAATAGTTTTGAGAAGTTCGAGAAAGACTGTTGTTCGCGTTCATTCGTAAAATTGCGCTGCTGTGCTGTTTTATTCTAAAAGGAAATTCGTAAGTGTAGCATTGTTGATACTTTGATGTACATTTTTTATATATATTTTATATCGTCTGTTCTCAAACTCCCGTTGGATCACTGTTGTAGCAAAACAACTGTCTTATTAGACTTTCCCTAAAGGAAGTTGTTCAGAAAACGAAAATATGTTGTGTTGCTATTTCATTTACGTCCATGCTCCGACACATCCGACTTCGGTGCTATATTATTTATAATTATTTGGTAGACACATTCTACAATACATACAAAACCAACAGATACAATGGTTTGGTCATCTGGAAAGAATGCCGTGTGATTCATTAGTTTATAAAGCATATATGAAGAGAGGAGAAGCAGAAATAAGAGCCAGGGGTAGACCTAGAGTACGCTGGATCGACAACATCAAAGAGACATTACACGAACAACAAATAACATTATCTGAAGCTGCCAGAAAAGCGAGAACAAGAACATTGTATCTCCCTCGACACCCGTAAAGGGTAAAAGAGGAAGGAAAGAAGAAGAAGAAGATTTGGTAGACGTAGGTGCGCTGGCGGCATAGTAACAGTTGATAGTGAGCTTGCTTCGCAAACCTATCTCGTTAAATTAGGTGGTTCGAACGCCGTGCTGTACTACATTGTAGTGGCGATACGATTGAATATGTTAGTACACCTGAAAAATTCAAAAGTAATGTCCTGTCCAAATGTAGATATACTTGAGTGATGGTAATGTCCTGTCCAAATGTAGATATACTTGAGTGATGGTAAGAACAATTTCACAGTTATAGTAGATGTGGATAAATAACACTACTCAAAACGAGTATTATGCCAACATAGTGCTACCAAAGCCAAACATGGACAACGATAGCACAAGACAAACGTAAACTGGTGACAGCTGAAATGGCATGCTTAAGCAGAATCTTATGAATATCGTTATGAGACAGGGTAAGGAATGAGGACATCCGACAAAAACCGGCACCACCCCAATCTTAAAATACATCAAGAGACAACAGATCAAATGGTTTGCACACATTAGCAGACTACCATCAGACAGCATACCACAGCAAGCTATGCTACACAGATACAGTGAAGGCAGACCTAGAGGTCGAGCACGAAATCGATGGACCACTGAAATAAAAGAGGCGATACATTCCACAATATACTAAGCACACACGAGGGTCATCTCCAGAAAACTCTTCTACCCCTGACGCCGAAAGGCAACAAAGGGTTTCAGCGAATAGATAGATAGATATGTAGATGTGAAACAGAAGTTAAAATGAGAATAATACTTTCACAGTTATGATAAATGTGAAACAGAAGCTAAAATGAGAATAATAAATTCACAGCTATAGTAGATGTGAAACAGAAGCTAAAATGAGAATAATACTTTCACAGTTATGGTAAATGTGAAACAGAAGTTAAAATGAGAATAATACTTTCACAGTTATGATAAATGTGAAACAGAAGCTAAAATGAGAATAATAAATTCACAGCTATAGTAGATGTGAAACAGAAGTTAAAATGAGAATATGGATGGCTAAAAGTATTATAAATTAGTGTGGTTTGTTTATTTGAGAACCCCAGGAATTACGAGAGGTTAGCTCTTACTTTCTATGTGTAGTGGGGGGGGGGGGGTTTCTGAGCTTTCTTTCAGATTGCTTACTATCACCGGTTTATAGGGTGTCACAATCAGATACAAAGAATCCGGTTCGTGATTTCTCGCCTGACAAAACCGCTCCTCCAATTGACCCAGCTGTAAATAGGTACCTGAACGCATGAGCTGAAGCAGGTAATGAGTTGGCAGAGATCCCAGAGATAAGTGGGAGGAAAACATCATGAGAGGGACAGGACACACAGTCTAGCAGAGTGAAACACCAAGGCAAGAGACAGAGGATGTTCGCAAACATTCGTTGAAGATAGACACTCTATGACGTCGCGTTCGGTCGCTGTATAAAGCTGTGTAGAAGCTGTAGCTGTTCATGATGTCTTGTTCGGTCGCTGTATAAAGCTGTGTAGAAGCTGTAGCTGTTCATGATGTCTTGTTCGGTCGCTGTATAAAACTGTGTAGAAGCTGTAGCTGTTCAGGATGTCTTGTTCGGTCGCTGTATAAAGCTGTGTAGAAGCTGTAGCTGTTCATGATGTCTTGTTCGGTCGCTGTATAAAACTGTGTAGAAGCTGTAGCTGTTCAGGATGTCTTGTTCGGTCGCTGTATAAAGCTGTGTAGAAGCTGTAGCTGTTCAGGATGTCTTGTTCGGTCGCTGTATAAAGCTGTGCAGATATTCTAGCTCGCGATGACTGCACGGTACGGCTTGTTATTAATTTATATTAGATGGGTTAATGCCGGTGTGTTGACGGAGTCAAAAAGGGTGCAAAGAACAGTAATGCTCTGACAGATTGATTGATTGATTTATTGATTGATTGATTTATACTAGATATATATAAAGACAGATAAATATGCCCTTCTAGATGAAACAAGACATATTGCAAAAGTTAGATCGGGCGACTTGTGTTCTAAAGATCTAACTTTTATTTTAAGATATATCGTCTAGTGTTCTACAGATAGATAAATGGTCTTGTGTTCTACAGATAGATATATCGTCTAGTGCTCTACATATAGATATATCGTCTAGTGTTCTACAGATATATAGATGGTCTTGTGTTCTACTGATAGATTTGTTTGTTTTGCGTTCGCTCCATTGTAACCTTCACGGATATCCGTGCGATTAGAGTAGAGTTGGGCCAGGGCTAAATCGTTGTCCCTTTTGTGCCTCAGCCCATCGGGTACGGAACCCTTTCTCTCTGCAAGTGTACATCCGTTATAGGAAACCTTGACAGTAGAGTTGGGCCAGGACTACCATCGTTGTCCCTTTCTTGCCTAAGCCCATCGGGTACAGAACCCTTTCTCTTCGCGAGCATATTTTCGGTTTAGGAAGGCTCGACATAAGAGTTGGGTTAGGTCTTCTTGATTTACCAAACGCCAATGGATGGGTTCTACAGATAGATAGATGGTCTTGTGTTCCACAGATAGATAGATGGTCTTGTGGTCTACAGATAGATAGACGGTCTTGTGTTCTAAAGATAGATAGATGTTCTTGTGTTCTACAGATAGATAGATGGTCTTGTGTTCCACAGATAGATAGATGGTCTTTTGTTCTACAGATAGATAGATGGTTTTGTGTTCTACAGATAGATAGATGGTCTAGTGTTCTACAGATAGATATATCGTCTAGAGTTCTACAGATAGATAGATGGTCTTGTGTTCTACAGATAGATAGATGGTGTTGTGTTCTACAGATAGATATATCGTCTAGTGTTCTACAGATAGATAGATGGTCTTGTGTTCTACAGATAGATAGATGGTCTTGTGTTCTACAGATAGATAGATGGTCTTGTGTTCTACAGATATATAGATGGTCTTGTGTTCTAAAGATAGATAGATGGTCTTGTGTTCTACAGATAGATAGATGGTCTTGTGTTCTACAGATAGATAGATGGTCTTGTGTTCTACAGATATATATATGGTCTAGTGTTCTAAAGATAGATAGATGGTCTTGTGTTCTACAGATAGATAGATGGTCTTGTGTTCTACAGATAGATAGATTGTGTTGTGTTCTACAGATAGATATATCGTCTAGTGTTCTACAGATAGATAGATGGTCTTGTGTTCTACAGATAGATAGATGGTCTTGTGTTCTACAGATATATAGATGGTCTTGTGTTCTAAAGATATATAGATGGTCTTGTGTTCTATAGATCGATAGATGGTCTTGTGTTCTACAGATAGATAGATGGTCTTGTGTTCTAAAGATAGATAGATGGTCTTGTGTTCTACAGATAGATAGATGGTCTTGTGTTCTACAGATAGATAGATGGTCTTGTGTTCTACAGATATATATATATGGTCTAGTGTTCTAAAGATAGATAGATGGTCTTGTGTTCTACAGATAGATAGATGGTCTTGTGTTCTACAGATAGATAGATGGTGTTGTGTTCTACAGATAGATATATCGTCTAGTGTTCTACAAATAGATAGATGGTCTTGTGTTCTACAGATAGATAGATGGTCTTGTGTTCTACAGATAGATAGATGGTCTTGTGTTCTACAGATATATAGATGGTCTTGTGTTCTAAAGATATATAGATGGTCTTGTGTTCTATAGATCGATAGATGGTCTTGTGTTCTACAGATAGATAGATGGTCTTGTGTTCTAAAGATAGATAGATGGTCTTGTGTTCTACAGACATATATATTGTCTTGTGCCCTACAGACATATATTGTCTTGTGCCCTACAGACATATATATTGTCTTGTGCCATACAGACAGATATATTGTCTTGTTCCCTACAGACATATATATTGTCTTGTGCCCTACAGACAGATATATTGCCTTGTGCCCTACAGACATATATATTGTCTTGTGCCATACAGATAGATGTATTCATGCAATATTGACACTATAATAATGCATTATAATCCGTTAATAGAATTGAAATACATAAACATTTCTCATTTCCCATTTCTGTACTTTATTCCCAAGTGTCCCGTGTCGTTCGTTTTCGGCGTGCAGTTATTAATTTCCAACTAATGCAGCCTTGGGTGGTACAACAGACAGTTCTCTGATGTGCTTGCTGCCGTCTTTATTACATTATCCAAGCATATCTCACTCCCTGGATTCTCCACTGCACAAAGACATGTTGATTCTCCCATCAACGAGCTAACGTATCTAAATAATGGGGACATAGCTGTCAATGCTAATAAAAATATATTGCTGAAAAATTGAGTAGATTGTCATCACTATTTCAGCCACGGGCTCCCAATTTATTTTTTGACGATCACAAATGCGATCGCGAAGGTTTTTTAAGGGTCGCCGGTTGAAATAGTAAACTAAAAAAAATATTAATTTTATAGCATTTTAAATTTTTAATGCGTGTTTTAATATTAGAATAATATCATAAGTCTTAAATATGAATTATGACCCATAAATAGGGAATATAACTCACAAATAGGGAATATAACTCACATATAGGGAACATAACTCACAAATAGGGAATATAACTCACATATAGGGAACATAACTCACAAATAGGGAATATAACTCATATATAGGGAATGTAACTCACAAATAGGGAATATAACTCACAAATAGGGAATATAACTCACATATAGGGAATATAACTCATATATAGGGAATATAACACAAATAGGGAATATAACTCACAAATAGGGAATATAACCCATACATAGGGAATATAACTCATAAATAGGGAATATAACTCACAAATAGGGAATATAACTCACAAATAGGGAATATAACTCACAAATAGGTAATCATCATCAGGTGTCATGCCGGCAGGCGTAGGCGGTCATGGCTCTCCACAGCTCTCTGTCCACAGTATCAAGATCGCTGTTGTTTCCTTGCCGTGCCAGGTTGTCAAACTGTCTAATATTTTCTCACGTTGTCGTCCTCTGTCTCTGTTTCCTTCAATCTTGCCTTTTGTGACTATGTTCTCCAATAGTGATGCATGGACACTGAATATCCTAACAGTTTTGAAGCTATATATCAGAACTGAACTGAATGTCCTAATAGAACTGAACTGAATGTCCTAACAACTTTTAAACTTCCTAATAGAACTGAACTGAATGTCCTAACAACTTTTAAACTACATAATAGAACTGAACTGAATGAACTGAGAACAGTTCTAATGCAGCTCCTTAGTAATTTCCAGAGAGTATCGATATCCAGTGAATGTCTTCACACTGCAACGTTGCAGTGAATGAAGCCGCAGATAGACTGGCCAAAGAAGGGGAAACCTGCCTAAAGTAGACTATCTGGTCAGCTACGAAGAAGTTTCCATCATCAAAAGCAACTACAACAAAAAAATGGAAAGAAGACAACCCCCAAATATAATTCAGATTACTTGTACTGTCAATTATTCAGACGGGAACATGTGTAGCTGAATTTCTGAACTGTCCACAACACAATGAGACATCACATGTACAACACATTCAGAATAGCTACAACTGGCATTTTACACTGACATCTGGGGAATATGACAGCGGGACATATCTTGCAAGACTGTCCCCAGTATGCATATCTGATAAGAAAGGCATGGTCTACCCCAATCACCTTCGAAGAAAATGTGTATGGAAAAGTGGAAACCCTGACAAGGACATCAGCATATATCATAGAATCCCAACCTTACTGACAGATGACAGCCTAACAAAAAGATACTGAAATGTATTTTCTGTTTTATTTTGTCCTATTATGAAGACTTTTTGATGTAATTAGGACCGTGGGACACTTTTATAAAATGGGATCTTTTACCACTTTGCTCCTATAAAATGGTATCTCCGTCACTGTGCTTTTATAAAATGGGATCTTTTACCACTTTGCTTCTATAAAATGGTGTCTCCGACATTGTGCTTCTATAAAATGGAGGCGCGCTCACAACATTTTGGGAACCTGTAATCTAAATGGATCGGTACATCCCAGCCAAATAATGAGCTGTATATAGAGTAATGCACTGAAGGAATTATTTATGTAGATTTGTGTACAGGGAGAAGACCTGTCCACTGGCCTCTGTGCGTGTATCGTTATATCTAAATTGTATGCGCATAGATAGATAACCTTACCTCAAAACATATATATATAGATCTTCTACGCTGGTTCTCACATCTTCTACGCTAGTTCTCACATCTTCTACGCTAGTTCTCACATCTTCTACGCTGGTTCTCACATCTTCTACGCTGGTTCTCACATCTTCTACGCTAGTTCTCACATCTTCTACGCTGGTTCTCACATCTTCTACGCTGGTTCTCACATCTTCTACGCTGGTTCTCACATCTGTTACGCTCGCACATCTTCTACGCTAGTACTCACATCTTCTACGCTGGTTCTCACATCTTCTACGCTAGTTCTCACATCTTCTACGCTGGTTCTCACATCTTCTACGCTAGTTCTCACATCTTCTACGCTGGTTCTCACATCTTCTGCATACTCTCTTGATGTACTCCAAAAAACGAAATGCGTGTGCTTTGGTACCAATACATTAAACTTCAGCATGATGTTTGAGCCACTTTATCCTATGAGATTGGAAACCGATACCACTCTCAAAATATAATTAGTCGTTTCTTACAATGTGCATGACACGTCACAGTGTTGCTATTATTTGATTCTCTTTTGGATCTCGGCAGCACATTTGCAATCTCAATAGATACATTTGTAAAGATAAATCTGTATAGATAAATTTGTAAAGATAAATCTAGGTTTAATTATTTGAACACAGAAACGTCAGCGCACAAATGTCACAGATAAGAGACAGACGACTTTTCGACTAAAAAACCTTCATCAGGACAAACGAAAGACAACAGTACAACGAATCTTACATGGAGACAAACGTGGCTATGATAGGGAGGAAAGAAAAGGGGAGAAAGCGAATAGATAACGGCGGAAGTAAAGATGAAGCAGCTTAGCAGGGAGGAAGAGGGGGTGAGGAGAAGAAGTGAGGAGGGGAAGTGCACAGAAGTAGGCGAGGAGTGAAAATGGATAAGGTGTGGTAGCAAGTAAAATAGATATATAAGGATAAATTAAGATACTTATCTTAAAAGTGGCCACAGGCAATGAGTATTAACATACAATTTGTATGTGAGAGCAAACGAGGATGTATGAGAGATCAGGAGAGAGAGAGAGATGGAGAGAAAGAAGCCAATACGACAAGAACAAACGAGAAAAGAAAAAAAGAAGAAGCCACAGAGCATATATGAGCAGCGGAGAGAAACTATTAGTAGGAGCAGAAAATGGTGGAAAGAAAATACAGCGATGATATATGCAAGTTATATAGTAAAATATTAATGATTATAAGTAAAAACGGAACTTATCTGAGATGCGTCTAAGCAGAGCTTGATTGAAACGTCAGCGTGCAAATGTCACAGATAAGCCTGTGTACAAGTGTCACAGATAAGTCAGCGTACAAATGTCACAGATAAATCAGCGTGCAAATGTCACAGATAAGTCAGCGTACAAATGTCACAGATAAATCAGCGTGCAAATGTCACAGATAAGTCAGCGTGCAAGTGTCACAGATAAGTCAGCGTACAAATGTCACAGAAAAGTCAGCGTGCAAATGTCACAGATAAGTCAGTGTGCAAATGTCACAGATAAGTCAGCGTGCAAATGTCACAGATAAGTCAGCGTGCAAATGTCACAGATAAGTCAGCGTACAAATGTCACAGATAAGTCAGCGTACAAATGTCACAGATAAGTCAGCGTGCAAATGTCACATATAAGTCAGCGTACAAATGTCACAGATAAGTCAGCGTACAAATGTCACAGATATGTCAGCGTACAAATGTCACAGATAAGTCAGCGTACAAATGTCACAGATAAGTCAGCGTGCAAATGTCACATATATGTCAGCGTACAAATGTCACAGATATGTCAGCGTACAAATGTCACAGATAAGTCAGCGTACAAGTGTCTGAGGATACAGCTACATATGTATTTTTTTCATGTGTTAGATGTGAGTGAGGCTGTATGAGATCAACGCGCAGGACTGTTCTGGAGTAGGACTTGAAATTTACTGTAAGGGAAATCCCGGTAATGTTTGTTAACATCCGACTGTTTCTGTGACTCATATCATGTCTTTTTGAGTCTAGATGTCCATGAGGACCCAATCCTAGAAGACGTCATTAGGGTAAGAGACAAAAATAAAACTAAATATCTAAAAACTGATAAGCTCAAAAGTAAAAAAAATCAGACGAAAAGTTAAGAAATCTTCATCTCGTCCAAGCAAATATGGATAATGACTGGGCTACCCTTAGAGACACTGTATCCGCCCTCGCCACTGAAAACCTCGGATACAACACTCGTAAATCCATGACTGAATTGATGGAAATGACATGGAAATTAAAACTTTACTGAACCGAAAACATCAGGTGTATAGAAAACCTATCAAATCTATCATTCATCAACATACACAATACAGTTTCTTCTAATGTGTCCTTTTATGCGGAAGAAGATAAAGCGTTCCTTCTTAAGTGTAAATAAGTAATAAAACAGACCACTCAGCTTAGAGATAGCATTAATCCTTGTCAAATACGATACTACAGGGAACGTTCGAAGATGGTAGTAGTAGAGGGGGAATATAACATCAAGGATTGAACAAGATTTTCCCTAACTCGCTGGCATCGTTGAAGAAAGAAATCGCTGAAGGACTTTTGTGTTGATGCATCCAATGTGGTACTTTTACGATCCTGACGGGTTGCGGGTTATTAGATAGATAATAGGTGAATATATTCGAAGATCCCTATGAATTATCGCTTCAAGTAACGGAGTTACGTGCTATGAGTGGTACTTTCGGCAAACGGTGTTCTGTTTCATTGAGAGGGACGGGGTACATATGGGAACTGAAAAACACCCAATTAAATCATCTACGTCCATTCAACTGTTTTAATTTTAATTTGCATCTTTTATACGATAGTGTTGTGATTATTAAGGTGATGTAGTTTTTCCTTTTAATGAACTTGATCTTATGAAAAGTATTCGATTGTTAATATAGTTTGACATTCTTTCAAAGTGTGAGACATGTACAAGGTTTAGGGTATCACAGGCTGTCCCGTACTACAATGTAGTGTAATTAGTACAAAGAACATCAGCGAATAGACGAAGTGTTACAGAATTCTTGTGCTGTCAACGGATTATTATTGTTTCATTTGGAGCCCTCAGTTTTAAAGAAAGGCAGCAAGTAATAACCAATGTAAATTAACACCTAATATGTCTGCTAAAATAATAGTGAACATTACACTTCATTTCAGAACAATGAACTACACACGTCACATCAGAACAATGAACTTTGGTAGCATCCATTGAGGGCGTAGCCATCAACCCAGCATTTTTGACTAGGGATGTTCTAGGCAATATAAATATATTCAACAGTTTATCACTGTTTTCTGAACGATCCGGATGCACAATTGCATGCGGTGGGATTCGAACCCGGTTCCTTGGTCGTTACAGCCGTACTCTGTACGAAGCCGCCACAGAGCCGGGCGAGCTATATACGTAATATCAGAACAATGAACTATACACGTCATCACAAAGTCGTTATTCTATTTCTTTAAGATAGTTAAATCCAATTCATGTAAAATTACTTTCATGTGTTACCGAGGCCCGAAAGGGAAGAAAATAATAATGACTCTGTTATCTTTCAAACACGTCGTAAGAGGCGACTAATGAGTGTAGGGAGTGAAATTGACTGTCCCATCCGATTGACTATCAATGTGACCCAGTAGTCATTTGAAACCCGATATGTCAGGCCTAAAGACACATATATTGCATCAAAGCTGTAAGTTATAACCGTATTCCGCTCTCTGGACTGGATCCTACTAATCTACAGGAGTTTGAGAACGAACATAGTAGAAGAAGAAGATATAAGAAAAGACTATGTCGTTTTGAGCAATGTTTCTCAACCCTTTTCCGGAAGGTCCCCAAGCTGTTAGAATAATTGTTTATTTACGGCCCTCCTGGTATCTTAAACTGGTCTCTTCTTCTTCTTCGTTCATTCTTAAACTCCTGCAAATTAGCAGGATGTAGTCCGGAGAACAGAATGTGTTGTGGCATGGTTTACAGCATTGCTGCGATATCTGCGCCTTTCGGCCTGACACATCCGACTTCAGCATGGCTATGTGTCTCTGACCCTATATGAGATGGGGCAGCCAACTCCAACCTATAACCTCCTTTGTCGCCTCGTACGACAAGCATGGAAGGTAAACAGTGTTGCTATTCTTTGCTCCCCTTTCGGGCCTCGGCAACACGCGGGCGAAACTGGTCTCTAACTTTCTTTACACATCATAGATGTTGAAGGTTTAATTGTATAAACATATACATATGTTGTTGTGACATAATTGTAAAAACATATACATATGTTGTTGTAGTTGTTGTGACATATACATATGTTGTTGTGGTTGTTGTGACATATTATTTCACAACACTGTTCTCCCTATGAATCTCTTGAAATCTCTTCGGTTGTGGGCAAGTTGCCCTGCCTCTTCCAGCGACATATGCATGTATTCATAGATATCTCTTGTCCAACAACGTCTTGGGCAACCGTTGTCTCTGCCCTTTTCTATCGCTCACTCCAGCCAGAGACACTCTTTCCATGCCACTGTGTCTTTTTACATGGCCGAAATAACCCTCCTTCTCAATATGGTGTTTGGAAGACAGCCTTCTTGGAAGTTGATTTTGTTTAGCACCTCTTGGCTCGACGTCCTTTCTGTCCATGGGATTCTCAGGACTCTCCTATGGCACTTTAATTCTTCTACTTCTTCTTCAGCGTTCATTCTCAAACTCCCGCTGGATCTCCCTTGTAGCAAGACCATTGTCCTACTAGATTTCTAGCAGGATGTAGTCCAGAGAATGTTTGTTTATTGTCCTTGCATCGCATCGTTTATATTTTATTTATCGCTCAAATAGTTACATTTCTGTGACCAGCCTATGTGCCCCCCTCCCCATGTCATGTTCGTAGCCCTCTATAAAGTCTCGGTGACCCCTCTAATCTATAAGTTAAATAAATATGTGGCTAGACCAATTCTATTGTTAAAGAAAAATCACGGAGCCGCTGCCGGTACCAAGTGTGTAATTTTATATTTTCCTACATATAAACAACATGATTATATTAGTGAGACACGTCTCTTTCAACCACAGACGAAGATCATCTTGGTTTTTCATGACTATTAAAAAAAATAAAGATTGCAGTCCAGGTCACCGAAATATAACACAAATTAGAATAACATTTGTATCCCTAAGACCCTTATTAAAATAACCAAATCCCCATTGAACAAAGACACCGCACCCCACTAACTTCCTGTCTTTTTTCACATATAACTAATAATCACATACACTAAAGATAATTGCAAAGATTGTGCTATAGTGCTATAGATTGTGCTATATAGATTGTGCTATATAGATTGTGCTTTATATTATCAGGTAGGTCAACTTGTTTACACTAGACACAATTTATATATATATATATATATATATATATATATATATCTTGTGATATTTAATTTCTAGTAAAATGTTTGGTTGAATTTGTTTTCTAAAAATTCCAGACTGACTATCGTAATATCGTAAATAATCAATGTTCTGCATTCTATTTTTCCTTTCAAGCTACAGACTTGTTTCAAGTTGTTTCCTCCACGACAGCTGAACATAGTTACACCATCGCAACCCGGATCTTGTTTGACCATCATTAAAAGTGTTTACAATTAAAATCTCACAGGAGTCACAGGAGTCACAGGAGTCCACAGAATATACCTTCTTCATACCTGATACAAAACGCAAGGACGAACAGTGAGTAAAACACACTAAACTCCGGTTACAGTTGTGTCATACAAGCAACAGACTATTCTCAGACCGCTGAATGGGATTATCTTTGTGGGCAATCAACTGTGAAAATAGCATCCTCTCCAACTAAACCATTTTAGCGACATCAAAATGAGTAACAAGAAATTGGTGAGTAATGGGAATATGATGAAAGAAAAAGTTTACGTGAATGAATTTGTAGTGTTATTATTTTTTTTTTTATGATCAAGATACGTTGGAAGAAACCTATCAGTACCGAGACAGCTTAGAGAGTAACACGTGTACCAGCAGCTTAGAGAGTAACACGTGTACCAGCAGCTTAGAGAGTAACACGTGTACCAGCAGCTTAGAGAGTAACACGTGTACCAGCAGCTTAGAGAGTAACACGTGCACCAGCAGCTTAGAGAGTAACACGTGCACCAGCAGCTTAGAGAGTAACACGTGTACCAGCAGCTTAGAGAGTAACACGTGCACCAGCAGCTTAGAGAGTAACACGTGCACCAGCAGCTTAGAGAGTAACACGTGTACCAGCAGCTTAGAGAGTAACACGTGTACCAGCAGCTTAGAGAATAATACAGTGTACAAACAGCTTATGAAATACTACGGTGTACAGACAACTTATAAAATACTACAGTGTACAAACAGCTTATGAAATACTACGGTGTACAGACAACTTATAAAATACTACAGTGTACAAACAGCTTATGAAATACTACGGTGTACAGACAACTTATAAAATACTACAGTGTACAAACAGCTACACCATCTCAACACTATTACCTACTGTTCTAGTATGACACTAAGAAAAGAAAACGGTGTCAATTTTCTCCCCTAAAAGTGGTATTTATTTTATGCATACCTGGTTACCTGAAATTGAAAGAAAGTGTCGGAACAATATCTTTTTATTCAGTCTTACATGATTGTCGTAAACCATAATTCATTTATTTTCTAACAAAGTGACAGGTCGGTTTCACAGAAACTATAGAGGATAGCCTTGTACATGTTAGAGTATCCACCGTGTTATTTAATGATTCAGTTGTCGAATCTCACAGAAATCTAAAGTGGTGTATAAGAATAGCTACACTGCTACCCATCGGTGGTGTATAAGAATAGCTACACTGCTACCCATCGGTGGTGTATAAGTAAGAGGATACTAACGATGTTTGGGGTATGGGGGTTGGCTGTACCATCCCATATAGGATTAAAGTGACACATAAAACCATACCGAAGTCTGATGTGTCCGGTCGAAAGTCGAAGATATCGCAGCATATCAAGTAAACCACGAAACAGCTCATTCCGTTCTCCGGTCTACATCCTGTTAATATGCAGGAGTTTGAGAATGAATAATGAAGAAGAAGACACATGGAGAGAACGTACTTTATAGCCTGTAGACACCAGACAAAGATATAGCCTGTAGACACCAGACAAAGATATAGCATGTAGACACCAGACAAAGATATTGCCTGTAGACACCAGACAAAGATATAACTGGCTTGATATTCAAGGTAGCGAAGAACACAGAACCCGTACAAAGCACATGACCTAGTAATTTCAAAAGAAATGATTGAAAATGTCAGATGTCTACATGTCTCTAGAACAATTATTCTGAAACCTTTTTTACACGCGGTCCACTTTTATGGAAAATGTGTTTCTGCAGCTCCAAGAACATTCTAAAGGAAGTTTTTCAGATTAATTTTTGTGACGTTTCTTTCTGGCCATAGTGTTTCGTGCTGGCCGTAGTGTTTCTTGCTGGCCTTAGTGTTTCTTGCTGACCGTAGTGTTTTTGTTGGTAAAAAATAATCATGCTTCGTGAGATATTTATTTCATTATATAAGCTTGGCACGATGCAGAATCAGCGGAAACTATATTTAATGATCAGATAGTCCAACTGCCGCTATGTTGCTATGGCCAGATAGTCCAACTGTCCCTATGTTGCTATGGCCAGATAGTCCAACTGTCCCTATGTTGCCATGGCCAGATAGTCCAACTGCCGCTATGTTGACATGGCCAGATAGTCCAACTGTCCCTATGTTGCTATGGCCAGATAGTCCAACTGTCCCTATGTTGCCATGGCCAGATAGAAGAAAAAAGAGTAGTAACACTGCTAAAAATGTCGTAAGAAATGATTAAGGAAGTTAGGAGTGTAGCTTACTACCCTACCGTGTAATGTCCGCTGTGGTGAAGGTTGCTATAGGCTTATTCCTGAACAACTTTTAAAAAATCATCAATTTTGATTGTAGACTGTCTCGAAATTGCAAGAAAATCACATCAGGTCCCTTCCGCAATAGAGGGCTGTACAGTTGGTCACAGCGCACCCTACAGCCACATTTTGTATTTCCAGAAGCTGTGGAGATTCTGTGTATGAATCTGAAAGTAAAACTCCACAAAGAGACACAGGAAACAAGAGACAAACTCATACTCCCTAGAGGTTTTTCTTCATTAAATATCCAACCAATTTCACCAAGTCCGACTCTATGGCAGAGCGGTATGCAGCGCGCCTCGGACTTCACAGTATCTGCAGACAACTGTGCATTCGAACCGCTCAATGAAGCAATGACAACCTACTGAATGTGTTTATATTGCCTAAAAATCTGTAGTCAGAAATGCTGGGTGATCGCTACGTACTGAATAGAACATGACACCAATTCTTTTTATATTGTCTATAAAATATTAGGAAGTTTTCTGTGGCCCTCATAAGAATCGTGTTCCTTCATTTGCCCCCCCCCTCCCCCCCCCCACACACACGCAAAAAGCGGTAGATCTATCTATCTGTACGCTGTGGCCCTTGTTTGCCTTGCGGCGTCAGGGGTGGAAGAGTTCTCTGAATATGGCTTTCTTGTGCGCTGTTTGTAAGCTTGCTCCTGTGGCTTCTTTGATTTCTGTGATCCATCTTTTACATGGTCTGCTTCTGTCTTTATAACCGTTATGTCTATGTGTCATAGCCATTTATGGCATGCTATCTGTCGGTAGTCTGGAAGCGTGTGACAACCGCTTGATCTGTTGTCTTCTGATGTGTTCCAATACTGATATTGTTTTGGTTATCTGTCTGATGTTATCGTTTCTAATTCTATCTCATAATGACACTCCGAGTATTCTTCGTAGACATGTCATTTCTGCTGTCACTATTTTTCTTTTGTTTTGTGCTGTCATTTGACCAGGTTTGGCAATGGTAGCATAGTGATGGAATAATAATAGTCTTGTATAATGCAACTTTAGTGTCTATGTTTACATTTTTGTTCTTGAAAATACGTGTCATCTGTCCTAGGAGCTGGTATGTTTTGTTGCATCTATTTTGTATCTCTTTACTGGTTTTCCCTTCACTCAATATAATGCTTCCTAAGTAAGTGAACTCATTTACTTGTTTAATGTGTTTATCATCGATGGAGATAGTGATATTTCTTTCTTTCTTTGCTATTGCCATTATTTCAGTCTTTTCAATATTAATCTTCATGTTGAATTTTTGACATGTTGGGGGGAGTTTGTTCATATGGTCTTGCAATTGTTCTTCTGATGTTGCTATTAGTACTTGGTCGTCTGCAAAGAGTAGTTCGTTTAATTTGTCTTTTATGTTATCTTCTTCGTTGGTACTTGTTAGTTTACAGATGTGGTCGATATATGTTATAAAAAGTAGAGGGGATAGGACACACCCCTGGCGAACTCCTGATTGAATTTGAAACTTATTGGATACGCCTGCATTTGTTCTTACTTCACATTGGCTATTAGCATAAATGCCCTTGCATATGTTGATTAAATGTTCTGGTACTCCGTATATTGATAGTGTTTTCCATGGTTGTTGTCTGTCTACTCTGTCGAATGCCTTTTCTTGGTTGACGAATGTGATGTATAATTATTTGTTGTTTTCTGTGGCTCTTTCTGTTAGCTGTCTAAGCGGTAGATCGCTGGTTGCAATATGGCGTCGGATGAGAACCGCTGCTATAGATCGCTAGTTGCAATATTGCGTCGGATGAGACCCGCTACTGTAGATCGCTGGTTGCAATATGGCGTCGGATAAGAACCGCTGCTATAGATCGCTAGTTGCAATATTGCGTCGGATGAGACCCGCTACTGTAGATCGCTGGTTGCAATATGGCGTCGGATAAGAACCGCTGCTGTAAACTAACAAGATTAACTTACGTATATAACAGTAATAATAATACTAGTACATGGATATCGATAAATAACCACCGTCTCCAAATCTGGACATTTTTCAAATTATTGCGCTTATCAGTTATTGCGTGCTTGCAGCAGATCGAGACTGGGTTTTAACAATATATTCTAGTGGCAACGATGAAATGACACGTTGGACATTATATCAGAAGAGACGTTTATCCTTATATCCGTTCAGACGGCATGCTTCTAAGGAATCAGCAGAGAGATTTACTTCGGCGTGCATAAGGTAGGCGTAATCCCTGACGGTTCTAATATAATCACAGCCAAGAGAAATATGGCAGACATTTTGCCCCCATGATCTTTCACCATTAAACAGGAATATGGGCTTTTTCACTGCGCGTCACTGATGGAGTCCACTCCGTGCTTTTCATTGGCGGGCGAAACATACTATACGGAAAGTCACCAATAGAAAGATCGGGGTAGCCTTTTGCAGTGTCGGAGTTTGAACTGTCATGTTGTTTTTAAGGCACGTGCAAATTAACCCACATGGTTGTTCCAAATTAACCCACATGGTTGTTCCAAATTAACCCACATGGCCGTTCCAAATTAACCCACATGGACGTTCCAAATTAAAAAAATGGAGAGATTCTGTACAATGAGCACAGTCACTAACTTTTTGATTGAATTTTACATCGAAATGATAGTTTTCTATGGATGTTAAGTAAAAACTGTCAACAAAAACTTTACTCTGAACTGGAGGTTACATAAAACTGTGAACTGGAGGTTACATAAAACTGTGAACTGGAGGTTACATAAAACTGTGAACTGGAGGTTACATAAAACTGTGAACTGGAGGTTACATAAAACTGTGAACTGGAGGTTACATAAAACTGTGAACTGGAGGTTACATAAAACTGTGAACTGGAGGTTACATAAAACTGTGAACTGGAGGTTACATAAAACTGTGAACTGGAGGTTACATAAAACTGTGAACTGGAGGTTACATAAAACTGTGAACTGGAGGTTACATAAAACTGTGAACTAGAGGTTACATAAAACTGTGAACTGGAGGTTACATAAAACTGTGAACTGGAGGTTACATAAAACTGTGAACTGGAGGTTACATAAAACTGTGAACTGGAGGTTACATAAAACTGTGAACTGGAGGTTACATAAAACTGTGAACTGGAGGTTACATAAAACTGTGAACTGGAGGTTACATAAAACTGTGAACTGGAGGTTACATAAAACTGTGAACTGGAGGTGAACTACATAAAACATAAAACTGTTATCGAGATGAACCCGGATAATACCATGGACATGTGTCGGGTTTTTGCGGGGAAAAAAATGACGACGCAACACATTTCCATTCTGTAGACTACATCCTGCTGGTAATTTAGTAGGATCATGTCCTACTAAGTGCTCAATAGGTCGCGGGTTCGAATACCGCTCGCGACGTTTTGTTTATAAATTGAATTTGTTGGTAGATCGTAGATCCCTGGGGATTATTGCTTGAGCTACGGAGTTACGTTCTATTAGTGGTATTCCCAGCAGGCTGCGTGCCGCTTCCTTAAGAAAGATGGGGTGCATATAAAATAACTCGGGTACAATGAAGTCGATCCTCTATGCATTAGTGAGTAATTTTGATTCCTTTAAAGAATGTGAAGGCTATAAACGTCAACAAAAGAGACTGAATGAGAAATAAAAAAACATAGAAAGATAGTAAAGACCATATCTATTCCATATTAATGTATGGCTCAGAAACATGGACACTAAATAAACAATTAGAAGACAAAATTGATGCCTTTGAGATGTGGGTATATAGAAGAATAGGGAGAACATTATGGAAAGAGAGGAAAACAAATAAAGAGGTGCTAAAGACACTTAATATGAAGAAAGAACTACTAAGAGAAATAAAGATCAGGCAAATAAAATATTTTGGAGTCATTAAAAGATATGACACCTTATATTGAAGACCTTACTTGAGAGTAAAGTCAAAGGGAAGCGAGCAAGAGGTAGGCAGAGATACACATGGGAGAGTAACATCACACGATGGACAGGCTACAGTATAGCAGAGTGCATCACCAAGACAAGAGGCAGGAGATGTTGCGGAGACGGCAGTTAATGATCATGATGAAAGACCATATCATACCAAAAATTTAGAAACAACAGATCAACTGGTTCAGACACCTTATGCAAATGAAACCATCACAACCAGCCATCCAGGCGTACACCAGCAGAAAGTACAAAATCACGAGGAAGACCAAGCACAAGATGGGAAGATTCAATTAGAGAGACTGTTAAGAACCATGGTCTACCTATGGTTTACAGCATTGATGAGATATCTGCGACTTTCGGTCTGACACATCCGACTTCAGCGTGGCTTTGGGTCACAATAGGGCCAAAGTGACCTATGACAAGCGTAACAAAGATGGACATAGACAGAAAACTTCAACTCCCCACAGACCTAACGGCATTTCAGAAAAAGACAGTAGATAGAATAGACAGACATAATTCGGTCTGAAAATATAATATATATATTCAATATACATCAGCGGTTCCATGTTCTTTTGGGAACAGAAATGTTGAATATTAGCGGTATATGTTCTTCTTCTTCTGCGTTCATTCTCAAACTCCTGCAGATTAGCAGGATGTAGTCCGGAGAACGGAATGCGTTGTGTCATGGTTTACAGCATTGCTGAGATATCTACGCCTTTCGGCCTGACACATCTGCTTCAGCATGGTTTTGTGTCACTGACCCTATATGGGATGGGACAGCAAACTCCATACCATAACCTCCTTAGTCGCCTTTTACGACATGCGTGGAAGTAAAACAGTGTTGCTATTCTTTGATCCCCTTTCGGGCCTCGGCAACACACGGGCGTTAGCGGTATATTATACTGCATGAGTTATGTACGACTGACAGAATAAACAGGCAGTAGACTTAACGGAAATAATGAAGACCGGTCATTCTGTTGTTTTGATTGTCAGTCTGGCCTAATAGTACGGTGATGGAGTAATACCTTTAGCCGTAAGCGTACATCGGCTATTGACAGCTCATAGCATTTCTGACAGTAACGTTTGTTGTTTAGAAAAACATGGTTGTGTTAGGGGATTTACGGAGGGCACGATTTTTGGTCTCAGGATAGAGACATTCCGGTGAAGAAGTATCCCATCGTCGCCATGTTCTACCAGAAGCGTAACGTATAATTCTGTACTACGGGGGGGGGGGGGGGGGGGGGAGGAGGATGTCTACCAGATGCGTAACGTATAATTCTGTTCTACCAAGAGTTTAGCGTATACTTATGTACTACAGGGGGGGGGGGTATCCTAAACAACTACATGTTCTTTAGGAGCCAACCCTCATGTTATAATGTTGTTTAGGAGATAGTTCTCTTGTTATAAGGTTGTTTGGTTTTTAGGAGCCAACCCTCTTGATATGTTGTTTAGAAGATAGTTCTCTTGTTATAATGTTGTTTAGAAGATAGTTCTCTTGTTATAATGTTGTTTAGGAGATAGTTCTCTTGTTATAATGTTGTTTAGTTTTTCGGAGCCAACCCTCTTCTTATAATGTTGTTTCAAGCTAGCCGTCTTGTTATAATGTTGTTTAAGAGCCAACCCTTTTGTTAAAATGTTGTTTGGTTTTTAGGAGCCAACCCTCCTGTTATAATGTTGTTTCAGGCTAGCCCTCTTGTTTATAATGTTGTTTAGGAGCCAACCCTTTTGTTAAAATGTTGTTTGGTTTTTAGGAGCCAACCCTCTTGTTATAATGTTGTTTCAGGCTAGCTCTCTTGTTATAATGTTGTTTATGAGCCAACCATTTTGTTAAAATGTTGTTTGGTTTTTAGGAGCCAACCCTCTTGTTATAATGTTGTTTAGGAGCCGTCCCTTTTGCTATAATGCTGTTTATACGTACATCATCTTCAATGATTAATGTTCTTATTATTTCTTGATACATCATTTTAGTCTGTAACATTTCATTTCGAAAGCAGCAATCCTCTATTCAGTGGGAGTTTTTTTAATATACAAATTTCACAGCCGTTTCCTGCTACTAGAAATATGAAATATCGAATTGATGGTTTAAATTGTATTATTACAGCCAGTTTTCTTGAATAATAGCACTATCCCAGAAATATATAGTTGATATTTTTGCCCTCGAACCGAAACTGTTGCAGTCCCGCGATTTAGGCAGCAGAAGAGATGTCTGAAGCACGTAATGTCAACTCAGAAGCAAAAACACAACATTGATGGGTGAAAATATGGCTACGCTGCTGATTGGTTGGTTGATTGGTTGTTTGTTTGGTTGATTGGTTGGTGATTGGTTGTTTGTTTGTTTGATTGGTTGATTGATTGGTTATTTGTTTGGTTGATTGGTTGATTGGTTGTTTGTTTGGTTGATTGGTTGGTTGGTTGATTGGTATGTTGATTGATTGGTTGTTCCGTTAGCTCGACAGTGTGATACCGGGGCCAAAAATGAAACAAAGATAAAGAACACTGTTTACCTTCCATGCTTGTCGTAAGAGGCGACCGAGGTGAGTATGGGGTGGAGTTGACTGTCATATTCTCCCCCGAAGACAGATGTGTCGGGCCCTTGGTGCATATAAAACGGCGACAAGACGCTATTCCATTCTGGACTACATCCTTCTGGAAATATAGTAGGACTATTGTCCTGCTGCAAGATAGATCCTGTGGGAGTTTGAGAATGAACGTTGAAGAAGAAGATATTCCATATATGATCAAAGTTACCTAGAAGATATTTCGAAAGCAGCAATCCTCTATTCAGTGGGAGTTTTTTTAATATACAAATTTCACAGCCGTTTCTTGCTACTAGAAATATCGAATTGATGGTTTAAATTGTATTATTACAGTCACTATTACAGTCACCAAAAGTCACTATTTTGGATGTGTCCGGCCGAAATACGCAAATATCGCAGCCAATCTGTAAACACAACGCATTGTGCTCTCAAGACTACATCCTGCTAATATGCAGGAGTTTGAGAACGCGTGTAAATGAAGAATATAGCATATCGTATTATCGTAAATAACCACGAGGTCGACGTTCAGATAATTCCGTAACAACGAACTGCGTTTATTATCACAAATTAGTATAAAAATATGGAATATATACATATAAATGAAACGTATACTTTAGAAATGTCAGGAACGAATGATTTATGGAAAATTGAAGTGGCCACATATATGGAGCTCATATGCAAGGTCTTGAGATCTTAGACATGTTTGTCCATGCAGGCTGGAAGTTGATGTATTACACCTGTGTGCCTGCGTATGTTGGAAGTTGACCTCTTAGACACGTGTGTCTATCTATCTATCTATCTATCTATCTATCTATCTATCTATCTATCTATCTATCTATCTATCTATCTATCTATATATCTATATATCTATCTATCTATCTATCTATCTATCTATCTATCTATCTATCTATCTATCTATCTCTATCTATCTATCTATCTATCTATCTATCTATCTATCTATCTATCTATCTATCTATCTATCTATCTCTATCTATCTATCTATCTATCTATCTATCTATCTATCTATCTATCTCTATCTATCTATCTATCTATCTATATATCTATCTATCTATCTATCTATCTGTCTGTCTGTCTGTCTGTCTGTACCTTGTGGCCCTTTTTGCCTTGCGGTGTCAGGGGGGTGGGGAAGATTTCTCTGGAGATGGCCTTCGTGTGTACTAATTTGTAAGCTTGTTCTTGTGGCTTCTTTTATTTCTGTGATCCATTTTTTACATGGTCTGCCTCTGGTTTTGTCTATGTGTTATGGCCATTTGTGGCATGCTATCTGTTGGTAATCTGGAAGCGTGTGAAAACAATTTGATCTGTTGTCTTTTGATGTGTTCCAAATACTGGTATTGTTTTGGTTATCTGTCTGATGTTATCGTTTTTAATTCTATCTCTTAATGACACTCCGTATATTCTTCGTAGACATGTCATTTCTGCTATCACTATTTTATTTTTTTGTCTTGAGCTATCATTGTCCAGGTTTGGCACTGGTAGCACAGTGATGGAATTATAATAGTCTTGTAAAATGCAACTTTAGTGTCTATGTTTACATTTCTGCTCTTGAAAATACGTGTCATCTGTCCAAGGATCTGGTATATTTTGTTGCATCTATTTTGTAAACGCGTGTCTGTGTAGTTTGGAAATGTATCTCTTAGACATGTGTGTGCGCGTGTCTGTGTAGTTTGGAAATGTATCTCTTAGACATGTGTGTGCGCGTGTCTGTGTAGTTTGGAAATGTATCTCTTAGGCATGTGTGTGCGCGTGTCTGTGTAGTTTGGAAATGTATCTCTTAGACATGTGTGTGCGCGTGTCTGTGTAGTTTGAAAATGTATCTCTTAGACATGTGTGTGCGCGTGTCTGTGTAGTTTGAAAATGTATCTCTTAGACATGTGTGTGCGCGTGTCTGTGTAGTTTGGAAATGTATCTCTTAGACATGTGTGTGCGCGTGTCTGTGTAGTTTGGAAATGTATCTCTTAGGCATGTGTGTGCGCGTGTCTGTGTAGTTTGGAAATGTATCTCTTAGACATGTGTGTGCGCGTGTCTGTGTAGTTTGGAAATGTATCTCTTAGACATGTGTGTGCGCGTGTCTGTGTAGTTTGGAAATGTATCTCTTAGACATGTGTGTGCGTGTGTCTATGTAGTTTGGAAATGTATCTCTTAGACATGTGTGTGCGCGTGTCTGTGTAGTTTGGAAATGTATCTCTTAGACATGTGTGTGCGCGTGTCTGTGTAGTTTGAAAATGTATCTCTTAGACATGTGTGTGCGCGTGTCTGTGTAGTTTGGAAATGTATCTCTTAGGCATGTGTGTAGCGCGTGTCTGTGTAGACTGGAATCCGGGAACACATCAACGAAAGCGGATATGGACTCGAATCCCCACCGCCTGCAATAGGGAACAATTGTAACAAACTAGTACACCCGTGGGGTGATATTATCAACTTCAATACAAAGGGGTACACCCGTGGGGTACAATAATAATAATACTTAACCATATACAAAAATTTCATTGTTTGAAAATCAATATTATGCAACATGAGCTTTCAATTAAATCAATATTACACATCATAAGTTTTCTATTAAATCAATATTATACAACATGAGTTTTCTATTAAATCAATATTATACAACATGAATGTTCTACTATTCTTCTTCTTTCGTTCACATGAAACATGTCTATATCTGTAATTCTGTCTCCTTAATAAAACTCACTGTCTTTCGTAGTTCATACAGTGTCCCATAGAGTTTTGATTCCAGTGTTGTTTCCTCTGGCCAATATGTATGTCTCAGCGTATGTTCTACTATAAAAGTGGTTCTCAACCATTTTTTGTCTATGGCTACTTTTTGGGGGAAATTTTAAGCCGCCCCCCCCCCCAGATTGGGGGTATCTTTGTTGCAGAAAGAAGTATGTTGACTTTCCTCAGGTTATCTTCTGCACAACTCATTAAATATATTTTAAAATTCATCTTTCCATTCCCTATCCCTAAGTCGAATCTATTTCCCTAATCAATATTTTGTCCTTACCCCACGTTCATGGGAATAACTTTGAAACCCTGTCAGACCATATGTTCTACGTTGAGAATCACTGAATTACGTCATCAGAATTGAAGAAATAATGATGCTGTACGCACTGACCTGATGACTTTAAATGTATCTCAAATCTTTGAAGATTGACACATCTAATTGTCACGCAAAGAACAAATCGTTATATTCAAACTTCAAACAACGGACAATCGAGTGATAGGTAGCATGCAAATAAAGTTTAACAGCTTCTCACCAGACGAGCGTACTCGAGGATTATGACCAGACACCGGACATGAACATCTTTCATGTTTGTCAATGGAAGAAACAAGCTGGAGGATATAACCTATAATATCAGTGTTGCTTGCCATTGGGAGGATATAACCTATAATATCAGTGTTGCCATTGGGAGAAAATATAACCTATAATATCAGTGTTGCCAGTTGGAGGATATAACCTATAATATCAGTGTTGCCAGTGGGAGAAATTATAACCTATACTATCAGTGTTGCCAGTGGGAAGATATAACCTATAATATCAGTGTTGCCAGTGGGAGAAATTATAACCTATACTATCAGTGTTGCCATTGGGAGGAAATATAACCTATAGTATCAGTGTTGCCAGTGGGAGGATATAACCTATAATATCAGTGTTGCCAGTGGGAGAAATTATAACCTATACTATCAGTGTTGCCAGTGGGAAGATATAACCTATAATATCAGTGTTGCCAGTGGGAGAAATTATAACCTATACTATCAGTGTTGCCATTGGGAGGAAATATAACCTATAGTATCAGTGTTGCCAGTGGGAGGAAATATAACCTATAATATCAGTGTTGCCAGTGGGAAGATATAACCTATAATATCAGTGTTGCCAGTGGGAGAAATTATAACCTATACTATCAGTGTTGCCATTGGGAGGAAATATAACCTATAATATCAGTGTTGCCAGTGGGAGGAAATATAACCTATAATATCAGTGTTGCCAGTGGGAGGAAATATAACCTATAATATCAGTGTTGCCAGTGGGAGAAAATATAACCTATAATATCAGTGTTGCCAGTGGGAGGATATAACCTATAATATCAGTGTTGTCAGTGGGAGGATATAACCTATAATATCAGTGTTGCCATTGGGAGGAAATATAACATATAATATCAGTGTTGCCATTGGGAGAAAATATTACCTATAATATCAGTGTTGCCAGTGGGAGGAAATATAACCTATACTATCAGTGTTGCCAGTGGGAGAAAATATAACCTATAATATCAGTGTTGGCAGTGGAAGAAAATATAACCTATAATATCAGTGTTGCCAGTGGGAGGATATAACCTATAATATCAGTGTTGCCAGTGGTAGAAATTATAACATTTAATGTCAGTATTGCCAGTGGGAGAAAATATAACCTATAATATCAGTGTTGCTAGTGGGAGGATATAACATATAATATCAGTGTTGCCACATTATATTATATGGTTCACTGGTGTGTAGATAACACCGACTGGACACATTATATTACATGGTTCACTTATGTGTACATAAAACCGGATGGACACATATATCTTGGTCAGTATTGTGTTCACGATAGTAAGAGGTTTGTCTCGGTCATTTTCATCCATTTGACGGTAATTAACCATTAGATAATTTTCGATACAACCCTGAAGATGTCATAATCCATGTCTAAGACGCGTCATAATCGTGTTGCTGAAACATAAGACAACAATAGTCTGCTTGAACATGTCTGTGACACAATGATATATTGCCGACCATACAAACCATACAGAACCTTTGAAATATTTATTTGCAGAAGGTACTTGACGTTTAAAATTGTTCAACCTTCGATGGCTCCGAGCAAAAACCAAAGTCAAATCTCAAATCACACACAATCAGAGATTTCCTATTTGCTGATGACTGTGCCATAAATGCCAATTCTGAGGCTGATCTACAATGTATTATAAACAGATTCTCCAAAGCATGTACCAGCTTTGGACTTACTATTAACACAGAGAAAACAGATGTAATGTTACAACTAGCACCTGGCAGATGCTATCTCGAGCCTTGAATAAAGATAAATGGGGTGGCACTGAATGTTGTGAAAAGAGTCACACACCTAGGTAGTATAAAAAAATATTCCTATTCAGCATTTTGGCTGTAGTGATTTTCTAGGCAATATAAATAAGTTAAATATTTGCCATTGCTTTCTGAACAGTCCGGAGGCACAATTGCCTGTGGCAGAGATCGAACTCAGTACCTTGCCGTAACAGACGCGCTCTACCATCGCACCACAGAGCCTATTCAGTGTTTTATCACAAGATGCCAACGTTGATGATGAAGTGTATACAAGGATTGCCAGGACAAGCAGCACTTTCGGCAGATTGTACGCAAATGTTTGGCGTAGAAATGGCATTAACCTACAGACTAAGCTGAAAGTTTACAGAGCAGTGGTACTTCCAGTGTTGTTATACGCTAGTGAAACATGGACTGTGTATAGACGTCATGTTAAGGAAACTCAATTACTTTCACACAAATTGTCTAAGAAAAATTATGAACATCAGATGGCAAGACAAGATTCTAGATACCACTGTCCTTGATAGAGCTGGTATCTCTAGTATTGACAATATGCTGAGGCAGACACAGATTCGTTGGGTATGTCACCTGGTACGTATTCGAGACTATCGTCTGCAAAGATACTTCTCTACAGTAAGCTGGAAAAAGGTCATGATCATCATTTTCATTTTGCGCTGAAGTTAGCGCAGAGGTCAGATCTCTCCAATTCTGTCTGTTCAAAGTTATTCTGTGCAGTTCTTGAATAGTATGAATATTGGTTGTTTTACTTTCAATAAGTATTGTTCTTCTGAGTGTTTCCTTTGGTTTACCCATGGCTCTTTTGCCTGTAGGTATATTAGGGAAACACTGTAGGGATATTATATGTTATATCCTCCCACTGGCAACACTGATATTATAGGTTATATTCAAGAGATTGGTGGTGTATTCTGTTGGTGTCTGCGCGTAGGACATGTCCGATGTAGGACCAACGGCGTTTTCTGATAACATCTGTGATGAAATTTTGATGTGTCTCTTCTCTGATTTTATCATTCGATTTGAATTCACTCTAATGGGTGTAAGTTAACCTACGAAGACATTTGTTCTCGAGACTCAGTAATTTATTTTCTGAAGATAAGGAGATTTTCCAGCTCTCACATCCATATGATAGCACTGGAATAACGCAGGAATTAAATAAGCGCATTTTCGTGCGTGTGCTGATTGACTTTGACTTCCAGATATTAGACAGTCTGTTAAATTCACTTGATTCTAGGGCAATGCGAGTTGTACTTTTCTGCCATGACATCACCGTCGAGTGTTAATTTGCTTCCTAGATAGGAGAATTTGTGTACTTTTTCAAGTTGTTGTCCATTTAAAAGGGTACACGATCTCAAAGTGGTCAAAAGGAGCGCTGAAATTACTCGTTAAAGACCTCACTGAAAGCCTTTGAAATAGACCCAGACACATGGGAAGAACTTGCACAAAATAGATCTACATGTCGCTCTACAGCAAAAAAGAACGCATCATCTTGTGAAAAGAGGAGAAATGCAGCAGCTCAACAGCGGAGAGTAGCTAGAAAGTTACGGATCGACCAAAACCCTTCAACAGTGGTCATTCTATGCCCGAACTGTCCAAGGACATTTACAGATCGAATATGGCTTATTAGCAATCTACGTACTATTAGGCGTGGACATAATTCAAACTGAATTTTCACAAGTGGATGTAACAAATGGTCATCATCGCTTATGATGGACGAACACGCACAGGGAGCTAATAGAGAGTTACTTATAACACAATGAAATTTATTAATGTCAGGAAACGATTTCACATTCACGTTTCGATGAATTATTGAAGAAATCTCGTCTGCCTTTTGTCCTATTCTTCTGCAAGAAATCATTCTTTTCATTCCCCATTAGGTGAAAGTCCTCTTGAATCCAATTTTACACTAGTTTATTGGGCCATATCACCGGGTTGCTGTAAAACTGACACAAGATCAATAATTGGTGTTTATGTTATTTTCATGTGCTTATTGCACTCGTGTTAGGTCACCTTGTGTAACTAGCCATCTGTGACTCTTACTATCAGAGTCCCGAGTTCTGTGCTCAACGTTCGTTTGACTTTTATATAAACTTACATGTCATAAACTTGCACTATAAATATCCAGTAATATAATTGTGCACTTAACACGCTGATGTAAGACCTGAGTGTAATAATTTTGTTAACACGCTGATGTAAGACCTGGGTGTAATAATTTTGTTAACACGCTGATGTAAGACCTGAGTGTAATAATTTTGTTAACACGCTGATGTAAGACCTGGGTGTAATAATTTTGTTAACACGCTGATGTAAGACCTGGGTGTAATAATTTTGTTAACACGCTGATGTAAGACCTGGGTGTAATACTTTTGTTAACACGCTGACTGACGTCTGACCTGATAGTAATTATATATTTTTTCGTTCGTTTTCAAAGTCCTATCGGGATGCTGAAGTCGGATGTGTCAGGTCAAATTGTTTTTTTGTCTTTTTTTTCATTGTCTATCCCCAGATGGTGATGTTGTCGTAACTTCCACACTTGTCATTGAGTGTAGGTGTTTGTGAAGAAGATGTAGTCTGCGTTTCAGAGACAGGTGTATTGCTCTGGTTGAGGTGTAGTCATGTTTATTCAGGATGGTTTTGATGCTGTCTGACCACTTTTTCCTAGGTCTGCCTTTGGCTCTGTATCCTGATTCCATCTTGTTACAAGCTCTTATGAGAATTTGATCATTCATCCTCATAAGATGTCCAAACCATTTCATCTGCTGTTTCTCTATATATTCGATGCATGATGTTCTACCTAATATCTTTCTGATGATCTCACTGCACATTTTGTCGAGTCTGGCGACACTAACAGCCATCGTTAACATTTCATTTCGAAAGTTTCGATCTTTCTCTTATGTGTAGATGTCTGTTGCCAAGTCTGGCATTGGTAGCATAGTGTTGGTATAAAAATGCTCTTAATTGTTTCTTTAATTCCTTGTTTATTTTTTTTGGGTGCAATAACAAAGGTGACACCTGGTATGTCATAGCATTTGCCTTTTGCCGTCATGTTTCTATCTCCTTGTCGAGGTGTTCGTCTTCTGTGAAGATACTTCCTAGGTACTTGAGTCTATTGTCTTTCCCCAGGTGAATGATTGTTGATCGCATTCACACTTGCCGTTAAGCGTAGGGGTGGTAGCTTAAGCTGTCGTTTCTAGGCCACATGTGTCGCCGGGGTTGCATTTAGTCCATGTTTGTTCAAGGTTATCTTAATGTTTTCTATACACCGTTTTCTTGGTCTACCTTTGGCTTTACGCCGGGATATTCTTGTATTATATGCTCTTATTGGTATTTGGTTTGGCTTCATTCTCATAAGGTGACCGAACCATTTTACTTGCTGTCTCTCAATATGTTCGATACATGATATTATACCAACTCTTTTCCTAATTTCTTCATTTCTTATTTTATCTAGTTTGGTAACCATTGCAGCTTTCCTCAGACACTTCATTTCACATGTGACGATTTTTCTTTGCTGCGAAGCTATTAAAGACCATGTTTGACATTGGTAGCACAGTGTTAGGTACTTGAGCCCCTGGTAAAAATGCGCAGATATATCAGCACAGTTGTATGCCATGACAGCTTACTCTGTTCTCCGGACTACAGACTGCTAATATGCCGGAGTATGAGGACGAACCCCGAAGAAAGTGTTGTTAATACACCCAATCGAGTCTCCAGTACAATGTGGATGTTCAGTTTTCTAATACACCCAATCGAGTCTCCAGTACAATGTGGATGTTCAGTTTTCTAATACACCCAATCGAGTCTCCAGTACAATGTGGATGTTCAGTTTTCTAATACACCCAATCGTTTGACCAAGTTGTATTTGCAGACTTGTTTACTACCCAATCTACCACCGAACCGAATGGTGACAATAATATACCACATTGTTTATGGAAGACAAATTGATCATATTTCACTTACCACATCTGTTCGATTGATTCAGATCGGTAAGTATATGGAAAACAAATTGATCATATTTCACTTACCACATCTGTTCGATTGATTCAGATCGGTAAGTATATGGAAAACAAATTGATCATATTTCACTTACCACATCTGTTCGATCGATTCAGATCGGTAAGTATATGGAAGACAAATTGATCATATTTCACTTACCACATCTGATCGATTGATCCAGATCAGTAACTACATAATTCAATCAATGAATTTGTGTCGCTAACGGGTATATCCGTTATAGGTTCCACATAACGGATGTGTAAGAGCCACACGTTGCCATTGTATTCAATAGCCTGAGTCGTGACCGTCGACAATATAAGACCCGTGGGTTAACTTGAGAATCCTACTAAAGTTACGCATTTGACTTTTTCCTAAGATTTTCATTGGCTGTCTACACAAATATACACAACGACCAGTGAAAATAGATCCCATCCGAGTAGAAGTCGTCTTCTAAAAGGTATTGCATTTACGAAAAGCTGAAGTCTCCTGGGTATAAAAGAAAGAACAGACAAACCACCCCACTGCAGAGGTGCAGAGACGTTGAAACGAGAGGAAGACTCGCACGTCAAGACCAGGACTCATACTGTGTCCAGAAATACCATGCTACTTCTTCTCGCGGAGTACCCAGAGCAACAGAATATTCTGACTAAGCTATCAAGGATCGAATGATCTCCAGGTGCAGTGGGAACCTTGCTGTGGACATGGAAACTTCCAAGAGAGAATTGACTCTTTTCATTCGCAGTTCGTCCCGAGATTACAAGAAAGCTCCAGCAAACTTTCAACAGCCTTTTCGCCAAGGCTCAAGAACTTATCGTCAGTTCCCCGTCTGTACACAGCGTCGTGATATAACCAACACAGTCCTTTTAAACCAGGTTGAAAGGGACGTGACTAGGCATCCCTAGATGGCCTGGTCGAATCCAGCATTTAACAAACAAAACAAACGCACCACTGCACACAGAGCAAGTCGCTCGTAATTCCTGGTGATAGTAACAAACAAAGAAATCAATGAACATTATGAAGAAAAACAAATGCGTTATCATAGAAGAATTATTATGAGCCAGCAGCAAGAATTGTGTGATTCAGTGGTTCTCAAACTTTTTGACCCTGGCCCCTTTTTTTGGGACAAATACAGATCACCAAGAAATTTTAAGCTTTTCCGCTATAATTCTTGTTGCTACAATTCTTCTTGTTTATTGTTCAAGTGCTCATCTATTTGTGGCTCCCCTGGACTGTTACCTGAGGGCAACACCCTTCCTTAATTTCAAAATACTTCTCCCCCTTTTCAAGTCTCCGGTGATTTAGCTACATATGTCTCACGTTAAGAACCACTCATTTAATTGACAAACGACACGCCTGAATCCTCTTTTCTGCTTCGGTGGTTATTGTACATTTCCCACATCCTTATAAAATAATAATTAACACTAACATTGGGAAATGGCACATTGTGCATGCCGTTTTATTGCAATGTTTTAATCATATTGGTTTGCAGCTCCCGTTCCGGTATTGGTTAATTGTCAACAGCTGGTGACACCTGCGGGAGTTTGTTTTGTTGTTATTTGTTGGTGATAAGTGGTTCCTGCATGTCCATGTTTATATGTGTATCCGTCTACTTCTATATTCGTGTGTTTATATAAAAGATGTACGTTAAATGTCAAGTATTTCTTCTTCTTCATCGTTCATTCTCAAACTCCCGCTGGATCTCTCTTGTAGCAGGACCATGATCCTACTAAATTTCCAGCAGGACGTAGTTCAGAGAATGGAAATGCGTTGTGTCGCAGTTTAATTTGCGTCAATGTCCCGACACATCCGTCTTCGGCAGTGTAAAGTATTTAGAGCGGCTTAAGTAAAGTAGAAGATTAACTTTCCTGTATTCGATTTCCCCCATATAAGGGTTTACCTTGTCCTACACAACTGAAAAGGAAAGTAAAATTTCCTTTTGCACACAGTTGAGACGAATTGGGTAATACAGTTTTGGACCAACATTGGAGAATACAGTTTTAGACCCACATTGGAGAATACAGTATTAGACCTGAATTGGAGAATACAATTTTAGACCTGAATTGGAGAATACAGTTTTATACCTGAATTGGAGAATACAGTTTTATACCTGAATTGGAGAATACAATTTTAGACCTGAATTGGAGAATACAGTTTTATACCTGAATTGGAGAATACAGTTTTATACCTGAATTGGAGAATACAGTTTTATACCTGAATTGGAGAATACAGTTTTAATACAAGTGGGAGAGCAACATAACAAGATGGATTGGTTACAGTCTAGTAGTGTACACCACCAAGGCAAGAGACTGGGGATGTTGGTGGTCTTTTGCAGCCAACCTTGGTTGCGAAGACGGCACTTGATGATGATGATAGTACGCCCTAAATGTCAATGACAAACAATGCCAGGGTATGTCACATGTCGATCATTTGAGCAAGAATCATCATCAGCAGGTGGACAAACATGGTGGAAAAACATGGTGGACACATTATTGTAATACTGGACACGCCTATGTCTAATCCACTCACAGAATCTGTGTCTGAAGAAGTAAAATTTCTTTTCTCGACACACAATAATTAGTATGCCGACAAAGATCGAAGGATTTGTTTTGTGTATAAAAAAACGACATGATATTCAAATAAAAAGTACATATTTATTGGGTCTAACCAAATATTACATCATATATAAAAATTAACATTAATACATTGTCTATTATCTAACCCCATGTGGTGGTGTTGCCGTAGCTTCCACACTTGCCGCTGAACGTAAGGTTTGTGAAGAAGATGTAGTCTGCGTTTCAGATCCAGGTGTGTTGCTCTGGTTGAGGTGTAGTCATGTTTATTCAGGATGGTCTTCATGTTGTCCATTCACCTTTTCCTAGGTCTGCCCTTAGCTCTACATTCTGATTCCATCTTTTTATATATAATCTCTTATGGGAAGTTGATAGTTTATCGTGATGTCCAAACCATTTTATCTGCTGTTTCTCTATATATTCGATGCATGATGTGATACCTATTATCTTTCTAATGTTCTCACTGCGCATTTTGTTGAGTCTGTTAACTTCAATAGCCTTCCTTAGACATTTCATTTCGCAAGTTTATATCTTTATCTTATGTGTAGATGTCAGTTGCCAAGTCTGCCACTGGTAGCATAGTGCTGGTATAAAGGTTCTCTTAATCATTTGTTTTTTTACTTCATATGACATTTTTTGGATGCAATAGTACAGATGACATCTGGCATGTCACATCATTTGCATTTTAACATCTTGTTTTTATCTCTGTTTAGTCGTCGAATCGTCTTCAATACGTTAGAGAAGATTAATCACGAAATTATATTGATGACAATATATCGGCAAGTAATGAATTCCTCATGTTCGTATCTGTTAACATGTTAAATGGGATGGGGTTGGGAGCTATTTTAGAATTTCTCACATGTTAAATGGGATGGGGTTGGGAGCTATTTTAGAATTTCTCACATGTTAAATGGGATGGGGTTGGGAGCTATTTTAGAATTTCTCACATGTTAAATGGGATGGGGTTGGGAGCTATTTTAGAATTTCTCACATGTTAAATGGGATGGGGTTGGGAGCTATTTTAGAATTTCTCACATGTTAAATGGGATGGGGTTGGGAGCTATTTTAGAATTTCTCACATGTTTCTAAAAGACATGTTTATGGTATGCTGGACAATGATGGCATATGGTATGCTGGACAATGATGGCATATGGTATGCTGGACAATGATGGCATATGGTATGCTGGACAATGATGGCATATGGTATGCTGGACAATGATGGCATATGGTATGCTGGACAATGATGGCATATGGTATGCTGGACAATGATGGCATATGGTATGCTGGACAATGATGGCATATGGTATGCTGGACAATGATGGCATATGGTATGCTGGACAATGATGGCATGTGGTATGCTGGACAATGATGGCATATGGTATGCTGGACAATGATGGCATGTGGTATGCTGGACAATGATGGCATATGGTATGCTGGACAATGATGGCATATGGTATGCTGGACAATGATGGCATATGGTATGCTGGACAATGATGGCATATGGTATGCTGGACAATGATGGCATATGGTATGCTGGACAATGATGGCATATGGTATGCTGGACAATGATGGCATATGGTATGCTGGACAATGATGGCATATGGTATGCTGGACAATGATGGCATATGGTATGCTGGACAATGATGGCATATGGTTGATTGTTAGTGTAATGTAGATGATAAATAAAGATGGTGGCTGTACAGATGATAATCGTAATTGATGATACTGGTGGTAATGGGAATGGTATAAGGGTAGCAGCAATAGTGATGATTATAACTATAAGCATAATGATGATTATTATTATAATCATCATCGTAATTAAGTGATGTCTCCGCAACTAATGTTGTGGATGCAACGGACTTCCAAAATCCCGTCTCTTCTCCCGAAGTTGCATTCTGCTAAACTGTAACCTTCAAACAAAGAAACCTGTCGCAAGGGCCAGAATTGTGCCCTGATGTCGACGTCTGTTTCGACAACATTAGACTCGAAAAACCATCGAGTCGAATGGCTGCTGGAACAGAGGGCGGATCACTTATGGGAATGTCCCACGTGCTGTGAGGTCAGTCTCTAATCAAGAATCAAGAAACTGTAACCAGTCCATCTCGTGATATTTCTCTCCCACTTGTATCTCTACGAGCTCCTTGCTCGTCTCCCCTTGAATTTACCCTCAAGTGAATGTCTTCCACAAGGCGTCATGTCATTTAATATGTTCAAAATACTTTATTTGTTTGATCTTTATTTTCTTTCTTTCTTCTTCTTCTTCTTTCCTTCCTCTTTTACCCTTTACGGGTGTCGAGGGAGATACAATGTTCTTGTTCTCGCTTTTCTGGCAGCTTCAGATAATGTTATTTGGTGTTCGTGTAATGTCTCTTTGATGTTGTCGATCCAGCGTACTCTAGGTCTACCCTTGGCTCTTCTTTCTGCTTCTCCTCTCTTCATATATGCTTTATAAACTAATGAATCATACGGCATTCTTTCCAGATGACCAAACCATTGTATCTGTTGGTTTTGTATTTGTTGTAGAATTGATATGACACCCACTCTTTCTTTTATGACCTCGTTTCTTATTCTGTGTCTTCTTGTCACTCCTGTGGCTTTTCTCAGACATCTCTTCTCTGTTTTAACCAATGTAGTTATGTACTTATTTTCTTTAATAATTCTTTTTTCATACAAAGTGTTGTTAGAACCTGTGTTTGTGTTCTTCTGTTTCCATGAAGTTCTCCATATTCTTCTATATTTCCACATCTCAAACGCATTATTTGGTTATTATTTAAATCACTTCAAGACAAAATAACGACAATATTAAAGGATTAACTGTGTGTTTTCTTCTTCTTCTGCGTTCGTTCTCAAACTCCTGCAGATTATCAGGATGTAGTCCGGAAAACGGAATGCGTTGTGTCATGGTTTACAGCATTGCTGCGATATCTGCGCCTTTCGACCTGACACATCCGACTTCAGACTGGCTTTGTGTCACTGACCCTATATGGGATGGGACAGCCAACTCCATCCCATAACCTCTTTAGTCGCCTTTTACGACATGCGTGGAAGGTAAACAGTGTTGCTATTCTTTGCTCCCCTTTCTGGCCCCGGCAACACAATGTGTGTTAAGAACAGGTTCTTGTGAATAACATATATTTATATGACACTCTATCAGTGAAAACCAACCCCGTTGTGACAGGCTTGACAATCAGGATATGTGTACACACTGCAAAGAAATTCTAAAGGAGAAACGAGGTAAACAAAGACACGTCCAATATAAACAACCATAAACGTGTGCAGGCTAGGTGACAAAATACATGAATAAGTAGCATTCATGGAGGAAACAAATACGGAAATCTTAGGCTTAGCAGACACCAGAAAAACAAGTCAAAAACATCAAACAAGTATTAAATAACAATGTATTAATATGGAGTTGGGTGTACACACAAGAGAAAGTAAAACACGGGGTTCCTTTTACATCAGCACAAAACCCGACCCATAACTAATGTAGAATACATTTCAAAGAGAATAATAAAAACTAAAATAATGGAACAAGAAACCACAAGCGCGATAATACAAATATATGCGCAATGTAACGACAAAAAGACAAAAGTATAGAATTTTTCTAAGACCTTTCTATTGCACTTAATAAAATCAAATACAGAGATAATTTATACATAATGGGTGACTTTAATGGAAGGATAAGAAAGAAAACGAGGGAACATGAAACAGCGTGGGAAACTTCGGCGACACAAGTACAGTTCGGAACAACAACGGACAACACCTAATAAACTTATGTATGGAACATAATTACACATGGATATCATTACAAACATCTTCCAACAACACAAACAAAGCCATACTAAAACTTGGTACACATGGGAGAAATTACAACAAGCATTCCAGATCGATTACATCATCACAAGACATAAACAAATGTAAGATATTACAGACTTAAGGGTCACACCAAACATACACATAGACACCGACCATAGGCTCGTCATACTGAGCGAAAAAAAATACGCCACATAATAACACAAAAGAAATTAAGATGAGAAAACAAGGAACATATCTTAAATCTGGAAAACACCGTCTCCGGGGAGCCGTCTCCGCAACGTAATTTTTGCCCCTTAGTTTTAGTGATAGTTCATCGTGTCCAAGTGGAACTTCCACAACTTGTGTTCTACGTAAGTTCTATTGCTGTTACGTTTCACGCAGTATTACCTCATATTAATTGCTATTTAATACTGACATTTTGCTGTATGTTGTCCATGAGTCGCAGGCGTTTAACATGCTAGTAGACAGAACGCCGCGATCGAACAATAGTTGCGCTATCGTCAATGAATTTCGCCGGAAGATTGACTACGCTGAGAATGAGAGCGTTTATGTTGCTCAGAAGCCATCTGAATATGTATGTCAGTGTACAGAATATCATATATATATATAAGGTAGACTGTTTCCGATGTACGACATATGTACATTCTTAATTAAAGGTTTCTATGGCAACACTGAATATTGGGATATGTTTGTCGGTTCTCTCACTTCCTGATAAACATTTATCTGCGACCAAAAGTCGTTTAGGAAAATATCTGCGACCAGTGGTGGAGTTGTGTAGGAAAATATATGCGACTAGTGGTGGAGTTGTGTAGGAAAATATATGCGACTAGTGGTGGAGTTGCAAAGGAAAATATATGCGACTAGTGGTGGAGTTGTGTAGGAAAATATATGCGACTAGTGGTGGAGTTGTGTAGGAAAATATATGCGACTAGTGGTGGAGTTGCAAAGGAAAATATATGATACCAGTGGTGGAGTTGTGTAGGAAAATATATGCGACTAGTGGTGGAGTTGTGTAGGAAAATATATGCGACTAGTGCTGGAGTTGTGTAGGAAAATATATGCGACTAGTGGTGGAGTTGTGTAGGAAAATATATGCGACTAGTGGTGGAGTTGTGTAGGAAAATATATGCGACTAGTGGTGGAGTTGTGTAGGAAAATATATGCGACTAGTGGTGGAGTTGTGTAGGAAAATATATGCGACTAGTGGTGGAGTTGCAAAGGAAAATATATGCGACTAGTGGTGGAGTTGTGTAGGAAAATATATGCGACTAGTGGTGGAGTTGTGTAGGAAAATATATGCGACGAGTGGTGGAGTTGCAAAGGAAAATATATGTGACCATTGGTGGAGTTACTTAGGAAAATATATGTGACCATTGGTGGAGTTACTTAAGAAAATTATAGCAAAAATTGCAGGCAGGGCACAAGAGAAAGATACAAGAACAAATGTTGTGTGTCTGTGACTGGTTGACAAATGTTGTGTGACTGTGACTGGTTGACAAATGTTGTGTGGTGTCTGTGACTGGTTGACAAATGTTGTGTGTCTGTGACTGATTGAAAACTGTTGTGTGACTGTGAGTGGTTGAGAAATGCTGTGTCTGTGACTGGCAGACAAATGTTGTGTGACTGTGACTGGTTGACAAATGTTGTGTGACTGTGACTGGTTGACAAATGTTGTGTGGTGTCTGTGACTGGTTGACAAATGTTGTGTGACTGTGACTGGTTGACAAGGTAGATTAATCATGCGAGATACTGCTCAAACAGTCACTGTTGTGTGACTGTGAGTGGTTGAGAAATGCTGTGTCTGTGACTGGCAGACAAATGTTGTGTGACTGTGACTGGTTGACAAATGTTGTGTGGTGTCTGTGACTGGTTGACAAATGTTGTGTGTCTGTGACTGGTTGACAAATGTTGTGTGTCTGTGACTGATTGAAAACTGTTGTGTGACTGTGAGTGGTTGAGAAATGCTGTGTCTGTGACTGGCAGACAAATGTTGTGTGTCTGTGACTGGTTGACAAGGTAGATTAATCATGCGAGATACTGCTCAAACAGTCACTGTTGTGTGACGAGATGTGCCATGTACGAGCGCGCACACGCATTGAAACACACGCACGTACGCGCGCGCACACACACGTACGTGCTGAAACATATGCACGCACGAACCTACACACACGCACCCATGCTCATGCATACACACACACACACGTACACATACATTCACACACACACACGCCCACACATACACTTATACCAGTGCACAAGCATACATACATATATATACATTCATACAAACACATACACATGCACACACAACTACATAAACATACACACCTACACACATATACCCACTCATACATGCATATATAGATATATACATACATACAAGCATACATATATACACTCATACACACACACACTCATACACACTCAACACGTGCACGCACACACACACACACATAGTGCATACATGCACAACACACACATGCATACACATACACATAAGTACATACGTGAATTAATGCACATACACACATTCACACTCATATGTATATACGTACTCACGCTCAGCCACACACACACACCCACACACATTCACACTCAGATGTATATACGTACTCACGCTCAGCCACACATACACACATTCACACTCATATGTATATACGTACTCACGCTCAGCCACACACACACACATTCACACTCATATGTATATACGTACTCACGCTCAGCCACACACACACACACACATATGCATACAATTGTATGTGAGTACGTGCGCTGGCTTGTCAATGATATAGTGTCACGGCTAACATTGCCAAGTCTCCCAGCTGCTATTGAGATTAAAACGTATTCAATAAACAATAAATGGGCGTGAATGCTAGATATGTGGTCCACTGGCACCGCGCCTATTTGACTTTTTGACTCTTTATAGGCAAGTGGCAGCACAATCATCGTTCAGGAGATGTGTGTGTGTGTGTGTGTGTGTATGAGTGCTTATTTTTGTGTACATTTCAGAGGACAATAGCGGTAGGGAATAAAATGATAAAATGGAGGTTGGTTGAAATGTGAGATTAAGTAAATAGAAAGCATAAAGTTAGTTGGAGAATGATATTAAATAAATTCAAAACAGAAAGAGTGGAAGATTATGGCAGAGGTGGGCAACCATTTTTAGATGGTTGGCCCTTATTCAGCATGTTTCTTGTGGGATGGTTGGCCCTGATTTAGCATGTTTCTTGTGGGATGGTTGGTTCTGATTTAGCATGTTTCTTGTGGGATGGTTGGTCCTGATTTAGCATGTTCCTTGTGAGGTGGTTGGTCCTGATTTAGCATGTTCCTTGTGAGGTGGTTGGTCCTGATTTAGCATGTTCCTTGTGTGGTGGTTGGTCATGATTTAGCATGTTCCTTGTGTGGTGGTTGGTCATGATTTAGCATGTTCCTTGTGAGGTGGTTGGTCCTGATTTAGCATGTTCCTTGTGAGGTGGTTGTTCCTGATTTAGCATGTTCCTTGTGAGGTGGTTGGTCCTGATTTAGTATGTTCCTTGTGAGGTGGTTGGTCCTGATTTAGCATGTTCCTTGTGAGGTGGTTTGTCCTGATTTAGCATGTTCCTTGTGAGGTGGTTGGTCCTGATTTAGCATGTTCCTTGTGAGGTGGTTGGTCATGATTTAGCATGTTCCTTGTGAGGTGGTTGGTCCTTATTTAGCATGTTTCTTGTGGAATGGTTGGTCTTGATTTAGCATGTTTCTTGTGGAGGGGTACCATCAATATTTTATTTCTTCCCGTGAAGTTCCAAATGAAAGAATCTGCTGTAGCCGACCGCTGACAACCTGTTTACTTGACAATGTTTGCTTCATTTGAAGTTTTTAATGTCATCTTATCAACGCTTGCTGTGTAGCACTGTTTTCTGTTAGTAACATTAGTCCTTGAAATCAATAAAAGATTGATCACTTTTGATATAGATAAATATATCAGAAGTTTAGCGTTCAAATCGATATAACTGATAAACTTTTTGTTGCCAATTCCACGAAATCCAAGGCGATATAGGTAGCGTCTGATAGTCCAGCGTTGTGGCGGTATAGACGTTCAGAAAGACTTTTATGGAAATGTACCAAATTCAATTTTTGGGTAACGAGGAGTGCATCCGAAACTTTCAGAAAGAAATGGTTATCTAAAAATAAACATGGGTAAGGTTTAGAGACGTATCGATTAACCCATAATTATTTGGCTGTAGTGATTTTGATTTTCTCTGCAATATAAATACCTACAGTAGTTTGCCATTGCTTTCTAAACGGTCCGGGTGAACAATTGCCTGTGCGGAATTCGAACCTAGTACCTTTCCATCACAGACGCCCCCTATATCACGCCGCCACAGAGCCGATAATAGCTATATACTGAGCATAAGCATGACAGAAAATTAAGTCACAAAATGGTCGTTCATGCTACACGCGGAATAGAATATGGCATCAACTTGTCATTGATTGGTAATATGTCATTTCGCTCTTGTTCTGCCTGTTGTCGTGACCTCCCCGCAGTTTGGCAGATTGAGTACACTAACTACCATCTAACTATGACTTTTACTAGTGCCTGTTCTGTCATAGTTTGACATTGTAAGTGTCATATACATCACAGTTTTGTGTTCTTTTAATTATAGACATCGCAAACTGCAGCCGACAGTTATGTTCAGATAGGAGGGGTCTGATAATCTTACAGGCTCAGGGTTGACAATGGGAGGAAGGTTGACAAAAGTTGAAGTCGACAATACAGAAGTAATGAATATTGCAAGAGAAAAGGAGAACATCAACATACAGATAAATAATAAACAACTAAAACAAGTAGATGAATTTAAATATTTGGGCAGCACATTGAGATATGACAACAAACAAGAAGCAGAAATAAACGCAAGATGTAATAAGGCCTGTCAGATCATTGGTCAATTAACACCTTTACTAAGAAACAAAGATATTACACTAGAAACAAATAAAGCGCTTTTCAACACCATTTTCTTACCAACATTGTGTTATCAGTGTCAAACCTGGACATTCGATTCTAGAACAATACATAAGATTAACACCACTGAAATGAAATGTGTGAGACGTATAATTGGAGTTAGCTTGAGAGACAAAATCAGGAATGAAGCACTAAGGAAACAATTAGGGATCAAACCAACAATATAATACATACAGAAACAACAAGTTAAATGGTACGGCCACATAACCAGACAGAAAGAGCAAAGTATTATCCAAAAAACACTTAACAAACGATACGAAAACAGTCGACCTTATTGGGCGCCCTCGTAAAAGGTGGATAGATAGTGTATTAGAGACACTCGGAAATATAACAGCAGAGGAGGCAAATAGAAGGGCAAAAGACCGTACACTCACTCTCCCCTCAACACCGAAAGGTACATGAGGACAGAAAGAAGAAGAAGAAGACAATGGCATTTTTGCACACCAATTAAACTGTTTGCATTTGGGGAAGTGGGGATTGAGACTGGAAAAAGAGGGGGTTGGGACACTGGCATGATTAAGCAGGTAATTCATGATTTATTCCAGCCATGTGTACATGTGGACAGGCATCACAGAGTGCCAAACATATACTTCAAGGGTGTTCTGAGCATGAAACGCTGAGGCAGACATATTTGCCAGAGGAAACAACACTGGAATCAAAGCTCTATGGGACACTGTATGAACTACAAAAGACAGTGAGTTTTATTAAGGAGACAGAATTACAGATATAGACATGTTTCAAGTGAACGAAAGAAGAAGAAAAAAAATGATTTCTTCAAAAGAAGGGGCAGAGTCAAAAACTGGCATAAACTGTTAACGTATTTTATGGACAACCCCTAACTTATGTATAACATCATCATCATTCCGGGCGCCAAAAGTAGACCACGACAACAGTGGATAGAAAACATCAAGATAGCCTTGAACAAACAGACTAAATGCAACCTCGGCGACACCTCTGGCAGTGGAACGACAGCTTAGCGACAAGTGTGAATACGAACAACTATCATGTTCTTTATGTGTGTGTACGTGTATGTGTACGTGTGTGTGTGTGTGTGTGTATGCACGCGCATGGTTGCGTGTGTGTAGGTTCGTACGTGCATGTGTGTTTCTTTTTTTAAAATGTGTTTCTGTTTCTTTGTGTGTTTCTCGGTCTTTTTGCCTGCTGGTTCCAAATCAGTTCCAGCCTAGCAATTTTACTTCTGCGTTCGTTCTCAAACTCCTGCGGGCTACCCGGATGTAGTCCATAGAACGGAATACGTTGTATAATAGTTTACAGCTTTGTTGTGATATCTGAGCTTTTTTTATCTGGCACATCCGACTTCAGCATGACTTCTGTGTCACTTGTACCTGCAGTCTTTACCTGCACGTTTTCTGCAGGTCCCAGTAATTGATATCATATCATATCTTTTCTAAACACAAATCAAGAGAGGACTAGAGAAGTAAAAATGGATACAATACACACTATCAAACCGTGGGTTGTCGAAGCGGGAAATGGGAACCAAAAATATTAACATTGTGACCTGTAATGAGAGCCTAGAATGTTAACACTGTGACATGCCATGATACTCTAGAATGTTAACACTCTGGCCTGTAATAGGAGCCTAGAATGTTAACACTGTGACCTGTAATGGGAGCCTAGAGTGCTAATACTGTAACCTGTAATGGGAGCCTAGAATTTTAACACTTTGACATGTAATGGGAGCCTAGAATGTTAACACTTTGACCTGTAATAGAAGCCTAGAATGTTAACACTGTGACCTGTAATTGGAGCCTAGATTGCTAACATTATGACCTGTAATGGGAGCCTAGAATGTTAAGACTGTGACCTGTAATGAGAACCTAGAATGCCTAAACTGTGACCTGTAATGGGAGCCTAGAATGCTAACACTGTGACCTTTCATGTATGTAGTCAGAAGGAGGTGTTCGGACAGTGTTGAATTCCCGCTATTTAGGCATAAGTTACCAAAAAGTAGTACCGAAGTCGGATGTATCCTTTATAAATCGCAGACATCGCAGCTAAGCTGTAAACCATGACACATGGCATTCTGATCCACATTCTGCTAAACAGTAGTAGTTTAAGAACAAACATAAGAACATACACTAAAAAAAAAGATTCGAATAATTAATGGGAGAACATATATTAATCCGGAATACCCAGAGAAGGAGAAAATGTGGACAACCTAGAAACATCTCCAGAATGACTTTTTATCAGAAAGGTTGAACAACAGGAGAGAGAGAGAGAGAGAGAGAGAGAGAGAGAGAGAAAACGATAGATTTCAACAAATTGAAAATGTTTGTTAAAGATATATGCTCCATAGGGAGATGACAAAGTAATAGATTGTTCTATCTCCAGCGCCATGTCTCAAGATCTCTTCCGTTCTCTCTCTCTCTCTCTCTCTCTCTCTCTTTATCCATCTATCTATCTCTCTCTCCTGTTGCCATGGTTACACCACTGCTAGTTTCCAAGTTTTTAATCTTTTTTGATGTATCATAATGTTATTCAGATAAACGAAACAATTCTCTGACATAAATCTGGCTAGAAAATAAATTATGAGAACGGTTGACATCTTGACAATTGTGGACAGTCTTCCTGTCACTCCCGTAAAACAACAACACAAGAAATGGAATTAGACTATCTCAAACATCATCAGATTCACAAATTTCAATGTTTTATTTACTTATTTTTTTTAAACTGTTAACTAAATTTGACTAGTTGTCTTAAATTTTAACCTTTTTTCTAAAAAAACAAAACTGTTTTATCAGTGGCGTAGCGAGGCGGGGGGCGGAGGTGCGGACCGCACCGGGCGGCATCATCGGGAGGGCGGCAAATTTATTTTCGTCTAGTCTTTCACAATCACTGACATATTTTTTTCATGTCACAAGGGTGGAAAATTATGATTCCGCCTCGGGCGCTATTGACCCACGCTACGCCACTGTCTGTTATGCTTCGATATGTCACTGAGGAATTAGTGACATGACACTGAGGAATTAGTGACATGTCACTGAGGAATTAGTGACATGTCACCGAGGAATTAGTGACATGTCACTGAGGAATTAGTGACAGTCTCACAAACTCACCTCGTGCGAAGTGTACTCATCAAATCCTTAGCATTTATAACAGAAGCGAACTAATCTAATCGATGGCTATTATAACAAAAACTTACCTAACATTTAACTATTATTACAGAAAATGGTATGTGTGTTGCCGGGACCCGAAAGGGGAGCAAAGAATAGCAACACTGTTTACCTTCCATGCATGTCGTAAAAGGCGACTAAGGAGGTTATGGGATGGAGTTTGCTGTCCCATCCCATATAGGGTCAGTGACCCACATCCATGCTGAAGTCGGATGTGCCAGGCCGAAAGACGCAGATATCGCAGCAATGCTGTAAACCATGACACAACGCATTCCGTTCTCCGGACTACATCCTGCTAATCTGCAGGAGTTTGAGAACGAACGCAGAAGAAGACGAAGAAGATTACAGAAACTTACCTAACATTTCACTATTATTACAGAAACCTAATACTTAACTTGGCTTACACTTTTTATAGTTGGTAATTATAACAGAAAGCGTAGTTGGTTTTTTTTAAGTGCAATATTTAGCTAATATAACAAGAGAGATTGAGAGAGAGAGAGAGAGAGAGAGAAAGAGAGAGAGAGAGTATTTATTTTCACAGCTGACAGTTATGTTACAAAATAAATAAAAAAGACACAAATATTAACTAAAAATCATGCAACAAAATCATAAAATGACTGACAGTAAAGTTGATGAAGAAATCCTTGGTGCGAAAGAAGTCAAATCAGATCATGGGAAAACGAGGCACAAATGACAGTCATTTCTCATCGTAAAAAAATCGGTGATATCTTGCAACAATTTCTGCTCCAATTATAAATCCAAATTCGGCTGTCTAAGAAATAGTTATATGATGACCAGTTGTTATGCTAATGACATCTTTGAAGCAAACTTATCTGTTGACTTGTCATTGATGGAATGATGTTTTGTGATGACAGTGACATCGATAATCATAAATTAAATCCTTGTAACAATCACCATGATGTTAGAATATGATGTTTTGTGATGTTAGAATATGATGTTTTGTGATGTTAGAATATGATGTTTTGTGATGTTAGAATATGATGTTTTGTGATGTTAGAATATGAAATGCTGCAATGAAATTGTCAAGATCAAGTCAACATACTTACAACTCTCCGTCTATCTATATGATGTAGTCCTTGTTTGCCTTGCGGCGTTCTCTGAATATGGCTTTCTTGGGCGCTGTTTGTAAGTTTGTTCCTGTGGCTTCTTTGATTTCTGTGATCCATCTTTTACATGGTCTGCCTCTGGTTTTATAGCCGTGATGTCTATGTGTCATGGCCATCTGTGGCATGCTGTCTGCTGTTAGTCTGGAAGCGTGTGAAAACCACTTGATCTGTTGCCTTTTGATGTCTTCCAATACTGGTATTGTTTTGGTTATGTCTGATGGTATAGTTTCTAATTCTATCTCTTAATGACACTCCGAGTATTCTTCATAGACATGTCATTTCTGCTGTCACTATTTTGTCACATTTCTGCTGTCACTATTTTGTCACAGTTCTGCTGTCACTAGTTCTCCAACTGTAATCGCCTTAAAAACTATGAAATTTCTACAATGTTCATGAATATATTTTAAATGACTATTCATATGATCTGTAGTGTGCTGAAGACGGAGGCAACCAGCCAAAATGCGCACAATCATCATGATGCCACGTACAAAACACAATGGGAACATGTCTATATCCAATAAACAGATATATACAAGTTTCAAGTGAACGAAAGAAGAAGAAGAAGAAATACGATCTGCAGAATGACAAGCAGTCCGTGACCATTAATAATATACGTCATTCTGGCTCTTAGAGAATCATCCTTCTAATGCTACGAATTTGATCTTTCCCGTGATTTTCAATTGGCTATGACATAATGTATACACATACAGTGACTAATGAATATCACCGGAAAAGTTAAATGCGTCATTTGGTAAGCATGATTCTTAATGAGCAAGTAGGTCTATTAACCTAAATGGTCACGATAAAAGCCGGTACAATGACAGATCATGTGAATCATAACAAGTGGTTTATGTGTAAACATTATTGACCTATTTAACTGGCAGACTACACACTAAAATTAGTCGATAACGACGTAACGTGTTGTTTTTTTTAAATCTAGTATAGTCCTTCGGCTCATTGGGAATCATCATTCTGAAGTGATGCGTTGATTTATTTCATGATTTTCATTAGTCACTGTCTCTATACTTTCGTCGACAGCCAATCAAAATCACGAAAATATTCATTGCGACAATTTAGTATAAAGATTTCCAATTTATCCTATAGATCTTATATATGTATATGGACACGAGCAACAGGTCAAAGCAAAAAAACTACTATCTATAACAGACACATTAACTTAAATACAACTACGGAGGTCGTGGTGACTTATTACCAGATCCGTGACCTCCACTATTTGTTTATGGCTGTACAACTCTTATATAACCAAATTGAACTAAGGTCTCGGGTAGAAATGAGCGTACCTAGCTAGACTTCGCGAATTTTAAATAGATGGATATGCTACGGGGATTATCAGCGCCATCTCAAGGGTTGGTTGTAAACACAAACATAGCTTGGAGTATACATTTTCTAGATATAGCTGACTGGAGAAAAGTGCCTTATCATCGTTCATTCTCAAACTCCCGCTGAATCTCTCTTGTAGCAGGACACATTCTCAAACTCCCGCTGAATCTCTCTTGTAGCAGGACACATTCTCAAACTCCCGCTGAATCTCTCTTGTAGCAAAATAACGACCATACTAGATTTCCAGTATGATATAGGCTAGAGATTGTAAAAGCGTTATGTGGCCTTTTTATTTACGTCAATGACCCGAGACATCCGTTTTCGGTGGGAGAATATTGTCTACATTACTTTATAACAAGTTTAACATGTTTTCACCGGTATAGCTCGAAAACTTAATGTGGTATCACCCGTGAAGTTCAGTGATACAACAGAAATTTGATTCGAAACTGGTTTACAGAGATAACATACTACATTGAACATTCGCTAAAAAGTGTGCTGCTCTGAACGCAAAAAATATGCGATTACGTCCATTTATTGCCGGCTCCTCAAATGGGAGCAAAGAATAGTAACACTGTTACCTGCAAAGTGCGTCGTAAGGAGCGACTAAGGAGGTTTTGGGGTGGAGTTGGCTATCGCATCCCGTAGATCGTCAAAGTAACATAGAAGTCATGCTAAAGTCGGATGTGTAAGAGTGAATTGCGCAGATATCGCAGCCACGCTGTAGACCATGACACAACGTATTAATGACTACATCCTGCTATCTCTGCATGAATTTGATGGAGAGCACAGAAGATGCGGTTGGTAGTTTACTTTCGACAAAAACGTACACCTAACCCGAAATCAATTAATTCTATCACTACACCTACTAACCAAAACAACATCTTAACATCAAACTAAATCAATGCACACCTAACTACACATGCACACCTAACTACACACACACACATCTAACTACACACGCACACCTAACTACACATGTACACCTAACTACACACGCACACCTAACTACACAAGCACACATAACTACACAAGCATACCTTAACTACACACGCACACCTAACTACACACACACACATCTAACTACACATGCATACCTAACTACAAGTGCACACCTAACTACACACACACACATCTAACTACACACGCATACCTAACTACACAAACATACCTAACTACACATGCACACCTAATTACACACGCACACCTAACTACACACGCACACTTAACTACACATGCATACCTAACTACACATGCATTCCTAATTACATATGTATACCTAACTACACATGAACACCTAACTACACACGCACACCTATCTACACATGCACACCTAACTACACATGTACTCCTACATCGAGTCAAGCAAAATGAATTACATCCACACATTTATGGAGACGGGGCTTGATGAAATCTAGTCATCTATTTTGTTTTTTATTTTGTTGTTTTCTGTTGTTTGTCTCTTGATTAAGGTTCAATTTGAGCCGATACGTGGAGAATTGTCCTGTTTAGTTTTATTGTATGTTTTTTTTATATATACTTTTTAAATATATTTTTATTAATAGGCAATGTAAGTGTTTTAGTAACCTGTTTAATTCATTTTGCTTGACTATTTGTTCATTAGGTTACTGCGGCACCATCCACTTTGTCGGACACCCTCTGACCATTTGGTTATTTATACTCCTACATCGACCCGCACGTCCGTAAACCATCGGTGCAACTCATATATACCTTCATCTCCCACATCGATCCCTAGTAGATTTGGTAACAAATTGCCATCGATACTCTAAGTCAGTATACCATGTTTGTACATCTACGAGTCTGAGTGTTACTTGCCTGTACATGTACAAGTCAGTGCAACATGTACGGGTTTCTACGAGTCTGAGTGTTACATGCCTGTACCTTTACCCATGCAGATATTATATTTATTGCTTGCAGTACTATTCTTTCGTGCAGGACTTCTGAAACTGACTTAGCGTTGTAATGAGTGTTGTTACTGTATGACTGTCAAAACAACGTATGCACTAAGTAACCAAAGACAATCACGTAAAAAAAGTCATATAGCGTCACTTATGAAGAATGTCTCTCGATGAGTCCGCATGAATGTACATTTGACAAGGGATAAGCTTAACAACTTATATCTTCACAAAAGCCATGAAGTCTGATAGTACGGGCCTGAACGCTAACACCCGCGGAAGACGGATGTGTCGGACCATTCGTGCTAATAAAACGGCGACACAACGCATTTCCATTCTCAGGACTACATCCTGCTGGAAATCTAGAATGGATCATGGTCCTGCTACAAGCGAAATCCAGCGGGAGTTTGAGAATGAACGTTGAAGAAGAACGCTAACAAAGTTTACGTCACTATGTAATGACAGTACGACTATTTCTGTGTTTCTCATTGGCTGGGGAAACAAAGTACAGGTTTAAATAAATAACCAATAGAAATATAAAAATATTCGGAGTAGCCTAACGCTGTGACGCTTCGCGCTCATTAAATTTGTTATTCTTGAGACTAACAGGAATTGAACACTTAAAAATTGTCCTCTGGCTTCCTACTTAAATTTAAATTTGTTATATCAGAAGATGGACTTTTATATCGGAGGGACTGTTATTTCGGAGGTCAAGCAAAGAACCCACAACTATTGTCTATACTTTATTCGTTCTCTTTATCTGTCGTTCTCTATACTATCTCTTTCTCTCTATCTCCCTAGAACTTGAGCATCAGAAATAAAATATTTTCCGGTAACCTTCTGGCAAAGTTCCGGTATCCATCATCTCCGGCTTGCTGTAGCTGTTGCCAAGCTGGTGCTGAGATTACTTTTTTATCCACACTTATCTTAGAATAAAAGCCCGCTGGCTAGACATGATCGGCAATAACAATTGTAATCTTAATATTGGCTTGGTTATAAATATTTTTTACTTTCTTCTAAATTTGGAAATCTTTCTATGTGATATTATATCAATGTTCAGGAATTGTTTTGTTTGCATCGTTCCTTCTTGATTACATCTTCAGTTGGGATATTCCATTTTGGGAATCCGACAAATAAGACACAAATTATGGGATGGTTTTTTTCCCCAGAGAATACCACATTCGGTAGCATATCCCATTCAGGAGTTAGCGATCAGCCTATTAATCTTTTTAATTTCTGTAGGGATTTTCTAGGCAATATAAATACGTGGATCAAGCTGCCATTGCTTGATGAATGGTTCGGATGCACAATTATCTGCGACACGGGTAAACCTGGTACCTTTACAGTCGGAGACGTGTTCTACACCTCTATACCACAGAGCCATTACTTTCACAGAATATTAGTATGGAAAATAATATAAACAGAACACATCATTTTCTGTTTAGTATAAACAAATAAATGACAATTAAATAAACAGAACCCGCCATAGACGGATGTGTCGAGCAAGTGGCGCAAACAAAATGGCGACACAACGCATTTCCATTCTTTGGACTACATCCTGTTGGAAATCTAGTAGGACCATGGTCCTGCTACAAGAGAGATCCAGTGGGATTTTGAGAATTAACGCAGACGAAGAAGAAGAAAGAAATAAAATTACTAGTTTTTTCCCTATTTCAAACATCAGACAATAAAATCTGTGTAGCTATAAACCTACAGTGTAAGTTTAGTAATTGTGTGTGAAATATTACAACTCGAAGAGTGTTTCGTTTTTTTTAATGTTAATTTTGTTTACATTGAACTATTGTCTTATCATGTTTTATGTTTACATTGAACTGTTGTCATATCATGTTTTATGTTTACATTGAACTATTGTCTTATCATGTTTTATGTTTACATTGAACTATTGTCTTATCATGTTTTATGTTTACATTGAACTATTGTCTTATCATGTTTTATGTTTACATTGAACTATTGTCTTATCATGTTTTATGTTTACATTGAACTATTGTATTATCATGTTTTATGTTTACATTGAACTGTTGTCTTATCATGTTGTATGTTTACATTGAACTGTTGTCTTATTATGTTTTATGTTTTCACTGAACTGTTGTTTTATCATGTTTTATGTTTACATTGAACTGGTGGTATCTTATTGCGTTCGAACGGAAAGCAAAGACTATCCTCACTGTTACTTATCACACAAGACGTGACTACCTAACATGCAAGACGTGACAACCTACCATGCAAGACGTGACTAACTACCTTGCAAGACGTGACAACCTACCATGCAAGACGTGACAACCTGTCATGCAAGACGTGACTACCTAACAAGCAAGACGTGACTACCTAACATGCAAGACGTGACTACCTAACATGCAAGACGTGACTACCTAACATGCAAGACGTGACAACCTATCATGCAAGACGTGACAACATACCATGCAAGACGTGACAACCTACCATGCAAGACGTAACTACCTAACATGCAAGACGTGACAACTTACCATGCAAGACGTAACTACCTAACATGCAAGACGTGACAACCTACCATGCAAGACGTAACTACCTAACATGCAAGACGTGACTACCTACCATGCAAGACGTGACAACCTACCATGCAAGACGTGACAACCTACCATGCAAGACGTGACAACCTACCATGCAAGACGTAACTACCTAACATGCAAGACGTGACTACCTACCATGCAAGACGTGACAACCTACCATGCAAGACGTGACTACCTAACATGCAAGACGTGACTACCTACCATGCAAGACGTGACAACCTACCATGCAAGACGTGACTACCTAATATGCAAGACGTGACTACCTACCATGCAAGACGTGACAACCTACCATGCAAGACGTGACTACCTACCATGCAAGACGTGACAACCTACCATGCAAGACGTGACAACCTACCATGCATATCTAGACGTGTCCACGTATTGGATATATATCAGAACCAAAGTTGCAAATATTGCAGCTAAGCTGTAAACCAGTATACATTTGGACCACATCCTGCTAATCTATGGGAGTATGAAAATGAACACACAAGATTTTTTCACTTTAAAAAAAAATGCAAATTAATTTGACCTTGTTGCTGTAACTGTTAATATTGCTCCTTATTTTTATTGTGACATTTAGTTCATAATTATTTGCCATGTCTCTACGTGGCCTGGGGGTTAAAAAATGAGAGCACTCGAGTGCACGTTTGCTCACAGACTAATTAGAAACCGGCACACGGGTGGAAATGAGAAATCACAATGAGATTTCCCTGTTTTTCGTCATTATCATCCTGGGGTGTATAGTCCATTAATTACTCTTCTCTAAGCTGTTCTTTAACAATCTCTAGCTGTTATTTATTCCCTGTCAGGTGATGGCGTGGTGCAGACTGTGTCTGTGACAGTCAATGAACCGAGTTCGAATCTCGATACTATCCAATTGTGCATCCGGATCTTTCATAAAGCAGTCTATCTATCTATCTATCTATCTATATATCTATCTATCTATCTATCTATCTATCTATCTATCTATCTATCTATCTATCTATCTATCTATCTATCTATCTATCTATCTATCTATCTATCTATCTATCTATCTATCTATCTATCTATCTATCTATCTATCTATCTATCTATCTATCTATCTATCTATCTATCTATCTATCTATCTATCTATCTATCTATCTATCTATCTATCTATCTATCTATCTATCTATCTATCTATCTATCTATCTATCTATCTATCTATCTATCTATCTATCTATCTATCTATCTATCTATCTATCTATCTATCTATCTATCTATCTATCTATCTATCTATCTATCTGTCTGTCTGTCTGTCTGCCTGCCTGCCTGCCTGCCTGCCTGCCTGCCTGCCTGCCTGCCTGCCTGCCTGCCTGCCTGCCTGCCTGCCTGCCTGCCTGCCTGCCTGCCTGCCTGCCTGCCTGCCTGCCTGCCTGCCTGCCTGCCTGCCTGCCTGCCTGCCTGCCTGCCTGCCTGCCTGCCTGCCTGCCTGCCTGCCTGCCTGCCTGCCTGCCTGCCTGCCTGCCTGCCTGCCTGCCTGCCTGCCTGCCTGCCTGCCTGCCTGCCTGCCTGCCTGCCTGCCTGCCTGCCTGCCTGCCTGCCTGCCTGCCTGCCTGCCTGCCTGCCTGCCTGCCTGCCTGCCTGCCTGCCTGCCTGCCTGCCTGCCTGCCTGCCTGCCTGCCTGCCTGCCTGCCTGCCTGCCTGCCTGCCTGCCTGCCTGCCTGCCTGCCTGCCTGCCTGCCTGCCTGCCTGCCTGCCTGCCTGCCTGCCTGCCTGCCTGCCTGCCTGCCTGCCTGCCTGCCTGCCTGCCTGCCTGCCTGCCTGCCTGCCTGCCTGCCTGCCTGCCTGCCTGCCTGCCTGCCTGCCTGCCTGCCTGCCTGCCTGCCTGCCTGCCTGCCTGCCTGCCTGCCTGCCTGCCTGCCTGCCTGCCTGCCTGCCTGCCTGCCTGCCTGCCTGCCTGCCTGCCTGCCTGCCTGCCTGCCTGCCTGCCTGCCTGCCTGCCTGCCTGCCTGCCTGCCTGCCTACCTACCTACCTACCTACCTACCTACCTACCTACCTACCTACCTACCTACCTACCTACCTACCTACCTACCTACCTACCTACCTACCTACCTACCTACCTACCTACCTACCTACCTACCTACCTACCTACCTACCTACCTACCTACCTACCTACCTATCTATCTATCTATCTATCTATCTATCTATCTATCTATCTATCTATCTATCTACCTTCCTATCTATCTATCTATCTATCTATCTATCTATATATCTCATTGGTCACTGTAATTACACTTTGTGTGACAGCCAATGAAATTCTAGTTAATATACACATCAGTTAGGCTGGATTTCTCACAAGACAATAGCTTTCATACTGTCGATACGTGTTTCTCAAACACTTTCCTCCACCGTCCCATTACGTATATATTTATAGATCAACACCCCTGGGTTTCCTCCACCGTACCATTACGTATATATTTTATAGATCAACACCCCTGGGTTTCCTCCACCGTCCCATTACGTATATATTTATAGATCAACGCCCCTGGGTTTCCTCCACCGTCCCATGACGTATATATTTATAGATCAACGCCCCTGGGTTTCCTCCACCGTCCCATTACGTATATATTTTATAGATCAACACCCCTGGGTTTCCTCCACCGTCCCATTACGTATATATTTATAGATCAACGCCCCTGGGTTTCCTCCACCGTCCCATGACGTATATATTTATAGATCAACGCCCCTGGGTTTCCTCCACCGTCCCATTACGTATATATTTTATAAATCACCGCCCTGAGTTTTCTGCACTGTCCCATTTCGTATAAATTGTATAGATCGACGCCCCTTCCCCTAACAAGTGCTGTAGAAACGACTTCGGCAAAAATGGGAGATTTACCTAAGCAATGTAATTTCTTCGTTTTTTGTGAGATTATTGGTGTCATTGTTATCACATATGCCTAGTCTCAAATAGCTTTGTAGGCACATTTTATTTTTTAAAGAAAAAACAACGTTCATACATCGAGTAAAATAGCAATGGGTGTTTTTTATGAGTAAAAGCAGTGATTCCGTATTAAAATGGTTCAACATTGTTCTGATGACACTTCTTTTGTGGTGTTTTTTTCTGTCATAAATGAGTATATAAATTATACAAACAGCAGTATGAATTACGAAAACTCCCCGCCAGACTGTCAGACGTGCTACACAAAAAAAGATTTACAATAAAAAACATGTTCCAAGAAAAAAAAAACCAGCGTATGTTGAAAGATAGAAGACTTTTCTTGTTATCGAACACTATATTGGGTTTACAATATAGGGTTAATATATAGGGTTAATATATAGGGTTAATATATAGGGTTAATATATAGGGTTAATACAACATTGGGTTAAGTTGAAGGCTTCATTGCGCATGTAAGCCAACATTTTCTATTGAAATCTTTTTACATTATTTTCACTCTAATATACGACCTGTGTGTTTCCGGGACTCGAAAGAGCAGCAAAGAATAGCAACACTGTTTACCTTTCATATATATTGTAAGAGACGATTAAGGAGGTTATGGGATGGAGTTGGCTGTCCCATCCCATATAGAGTCAGTGATCCAAAGCCATGCTGAAGTCGGATGTGCCATGCCGTAAGGCATATATATTGCAGCAATGTTGTAAATCATGACACAACGCATTCTTCTTCTTCAGCGTTCATTCTCAAACTCCCAGTGGATCTCTCTTGTAGCAGGACAATAGCCCTACTAGATTTCCAAAATAAGTCCAGATAAATAAAATGCGTTGTGTCGCAGTGTTCTCTACGCCAATGGCCAGACACATCCGTCTTCGGCAGAACACCGCATTCAACTCTCCGGACCACATCCTGTTAATCTTCGGGAGTTTGAGAACGAACGAAGAAGACGAAAAAATCTAATATACTTCAAAATCTTTCCGTTTTCACCAGAGATTTGTCACTCGTTTCAATAATCCTAGTTGGTCAAGAATTCCCAATGAGTTCAAGTAGTAACAAGAGAATCGCATCTCTTGTCTTATTGTATCTATCACGTAGGAAACACTGTAAAAATATTTTTTTTTGGTGCGTAATATGTTGTTTTCGGTGTTCCTCATTCGTGTCTTGATTTTACATCACTTCTCCCCCCCCCCGACCCTATATTCCTTCTGACCCTACATCGTCCCCTTGATCCTACATCGCCCCCATGACTCTACACCGCACCTACTGATCCGTTGAAACTGCATGAAGTCTCTCAACGACCCCATGACTCTACATTGCCCCTACTAATCCCTTGAAACTGCATGAAGTCTCTCACCGCCCCATGACTCTACATTGCCCCTAATTATCCCTTGAAACTGCATGAAGTCTCTCACCGACCCCATGACTCAACATCGCCCCCACTGATCCCTTGAAACTGCATGAAGTCTCCCCTTCCCCTCCCACCCCGGGCTGTTCTCACACGCTTTGATAAACCCTGCTGTACTGATTATGCGCGAGCTCTTCTATTTTCCTACCCCCCCCCCTCCCTATGAAAATAATAGAAAACATCTACATTTGTGCAAACTCATACAACCAATTCCGATGAATCGATTCCTAACAATAATTTCTATCTGTCTAGCAGTCACTGTGCTGCTATTTCCATTGTCATCTGCGATGATTAAACTACTGTTTTCCGTAGCTCCCAGGCGTGAGTGTAAACAACCTGTCGTGCTGGACCGATGATGATTACAACAATGGATGATTTCGATTCAAGGAACACAAAGACTCTATTGTGACGGATCTCCAACACACCCAGTTATCTGCTCTAACAGTAAATCATGCCAATTGTTCACCATCCATCTCTTTATGTTGTTGTTTTTGGCTCTAGGCTGAATCCTGTAAAGTGTTCTCCCCGGATAGTTGTTAGGCCTTTGTGCTCGAGAGGTCACCGGTTCAATCCCTGATTGTGACGTCTTGTTTACATGGCAATTGTTCCTGATGTCCCTGTGGATTTATCATCATCATTAAGTGCCGTCTCCGTCTCCCTGTGGATTACGGTATCGTTAAGGACGAAGTACATGTTGAAAAACAGGAGTAAAATTAAGTCATCAAAAAAAAACAATATCGATGGGGTCTTTGTTACCTCTAATATTTTATGGTAGTGTTTCCTGATATAACGTAATTGGACTTTGTCCGCTGGTTGAAAGGAGCACGCCTCTCCAAAAGAGAGGCAAACTCATTAACTACCTACCAAATTAAGTCATTCCACTGCGCATTTTGATCCCTTTTTTTAGCGTTTCCATCTCAATCTTCATCTGGATCTCTCTTGTGGCAGAGCATTAATCCTACTTCCAGCAGATTGTAATGCAAAGAACTGCTATGCAATGTGTCGTCTTTTTATTTGTGTCTATTATCCACCACATCCAACTTCAGTATTTCCTATTATTTCTAGTCTGTGTGCTTGTCTAATCAGTTTGTCACCAAAACGCTGCTTTTAGTATAGTTTCTTTCACGCGTAATCGTCTTTCCTTGTGCTAATAGTTCGTTGTATTTAGTATGTCACATCAGGGTTGCCAGAAGTTGAAATAATTTAAAGCCAAAATTAGATAAAATATGTCCAATAAATTACCCTACTCTTAAATTGTGCACAAAAACTCACGAACATATAATAAAACGTGCTTGAATTAATTCAGTGGAAGCAATTTAAACTGTAATTAATATATTGTTTCTAATACTTTAGCCAGGAAAATTTAATTTGTTTTTTTATAGTTTTTTTAATTGTGTTTTGAAAACTGTTGAGTGAGAAAGAATTATACCAAGAACATTATTAGTTGGTGTGACTACATTTTTATTTTAGTTTCATCAATTAAAAAAATTACATATTGAAAACAAAAAATGCAAATTTTTACCAAAAATACAACAATTGTCAGTGATATCTGTAATATTTTGACATAAAATGATCCATCTGGCAACCTTGAGTCATATTTTCTTTAATTAAAGCGTTTCGTAAGCTTTACTGATTTTTTGAAAAATATAACTCAATAAGTTTTTCATAATTGTGTGACTTTTTCAGTGCAAACTAATTCTACAATGTCTCACCATAACAAGTTATTTCGTACAAATTATCGACAGATTGTTAATGTTACATATTTTCGCTATGTAAATTAGCAAGAACCATGTTTACTGACAATGTGTGTATTTACATTTTCTGCCAGGATTTATTGTAGTTGTCATGTGACGTATTCTTTCCAGAACAGTCTTCCTTATGAATCTCCTGAAATCCCCACGGTCTCTGGCATATTGTTCTGCCTCCTCTAGCGACATGTGCGTGCATTCTAGAATATCTCTTATCCAGCGACGTCTTGGTAGACCTCTCTGCCTTCTATAGCCCTCTCCACGATTTATTTCGATGTACAATTTTAAAATTATATCTTACATGTCTTTTGTTCTTCATGGCTAAACTATCTACTCGAATTTCAGAGGCAACGATATTGTTTTTCACAAGTATAAGAACCCCTCCGTTATGTCTTTTTTCTCTATCGTTCTGAAATGTTTGGTATCCTCGGATGTTAAATCTATTTTTGTTTGTGAGGTGTGTTTCCTGTATGCATGCTATGTCGATTTCCTCTGTGTGTAATCGGGTTGCAAGTGCAGTCTTTTTATTGTACACACCCTCTGCATTCCACTGCAATATTTTTAAGTGCTTATTTTTGTCTTTGTCTGCATCATGATCTATATGTGATTTTTTTGAACCAGTAGTTTTTTTCCTCTGATCTCTTTTCCTGGCTCCACAAATTGAGACAGAGGTACCACCAGTCGCTAAGGGTGGGCTCCTTCGAGGCTTAGAGACCGGCACTTCATCCGCCTGACGGGATTCCACAGATGAAGCACCAAAATCATCTGTAACCTTTTATCTGACATGTGAAGTCATTGCGTGAAACTGTGTTTTCAGCCGTGGCTGGACTATTTTGTACCTTTCGGTCCAGTGTCTCCGTCTTCCATCTTACTTTTGAGTCAGGATGTGTTTCCCTAGCCCTTATCCATCCAAAGATTGTCCACAGGGCAGTGGAGGTTTCATTTTGGAGTTTTCCTTCTCCTAGACAGCTTGCCTAACAGGGTTAACGAGCACCATCTGCCCGGGGTTTTGAGGTAGAGTTCCCCTCTCCTAGGATAATTTTTTTGTTGCCAGGTATTCATTATCCTCCTCTGTGGTTTATTTCTTGTGATCTAAGACACCTCTCACTCAGGGAAGGTGATTTAAGAACATTGCTCTCTCTTGTTCTAATATCTATAATTTCCCATTTACCCTACCCAACCCTCTAACCCTACCTAAACCCTATCCCTACCCCCTCCCCCTGGCACATTCCTGGAGTGGGGTCAGTGACACTCCAGCAACCTGAGCTTATAGCGGCTCATACTCGCTTTGATGCTGCCAGTCAATGGACATATTGGGTATTTCAGTGGGGATATCAGCACCGACTGATATCCCACCTAGTCCTCGTGGTCAGCGACTGACTAAACTATTATATTTAGCATTCTTGTGTGAAATTTTCAACTGATCAAAAAGAACAATGTTGAACAATATTAGCACATCATAGATGTCTGAACAAAGCAGACACAGTATAACCAGTATCATTAGTTCGGCTCTGTGGCGAAGTGGTACAGAGCGCGTCTGTGACGGCAAAGGTACCGAGTTCGATCCTCACCACAGGCAATTGTGCATCCGGACCGTTCAGAAAGCAATGGCAACCTACTGAACGTATTTATATTGACTAGAAAATCACCACAGCCAATAAATGCTGGGTTGATAGCTACGTCCTGGATAGGGTATACTACCAATTTATTTTAATCATGATTATATCATTATAGTATCAAGTCAGAAGGGGGTTCAGAGAGTTCAGAGAGTTCATTGGGAAGACAACGTTCTGGAAAGAATACGTCACGTGATATTATGATATATTGTAGAGACTTTTCTGATTAGAACGAACTTTTTCCAGACTTCTTAGTTTGTGAGTGTTTCTGCTGCCCTCTCCCTTCCTTCACTTCATGCAGTACGATATATAATATACTGCTCCAATAGTTCCATATCATTGCCTGTAACATGGGAAATGTGATAGTTTAATTGTAAGTTATTCGCTCGCTGATCTGCAGACACGAATTTCGAATATACTGGTTATTCGTGATTTGAAATCATAATTACTCCCATGGTTCACTCAATCACCAGGAAGTAGGGTACCTGAGTTCACTCAATCACCAAGAAATCTGGTACCTGAGTTCACCCAATCACCAAGAAATAGGGTACCTGAGTTCACTCAATCACCAGGAAGAAGGGTACCTGAGTTCACTCAATCACCAGGAAGTAGTGTACCTGAGTTCACTCAATCACCAGGAAGTATGGTACTTGAGTTCACCCAATCACCAGGAAGTAGGGTACCTGAGTTCACTCAATCACCAGGAAGTAGTGTACCTGAGTTCACTCAGTCACCAGGAAGTAATGTACCTGAGTTCACCAAATCACCAGGAAGTAGGGTACCTGAGTTCACTCAGTCACCAGGAAGTAGGGTACCTGAGTTCACCCAATCACCAAGAAATAGGGTACCTGAGTTCACTCAGTCACCAGGAAGTAATGTACCTGAGTTCACTCAGTCACCAGGAAGTAGCGTACCTGAGTTCACTCAATCACCAGGAAGTAGTGTACCTGAGTTCACTCAATCACCAGGAAGTAGTGTACCATGGAGAATTCTCTTTGAAGGTCGAGAAATTACGCCATCGCTATTGAGCAACTGCGGTAGGTTACGTTTGTCATGTGTTTAATTCTTGATTAGAAGCTGGCTTCACAGCACGTGGGGCACTCCCATAAGTGCTCTGCCCTCCGTTCCAGTAGCCATCCTAGTGTATGTAGACTCAGAGTATATAATATAGTGTCCCGGTAAGGTGCCGACCGCGCGATTCTCGGGACTCTCCAAAATGGGCCTCTCCCTACCTCCCCTCCAGACACTCCAACCTCGAACACTATCCGCATGTGCACGCTCCCAGCCTCACCAACATCATCCCATTCTGAAATGAATTTATTACTGCCTTGATCAAGTCCGCATTATTCCCCCCCCCCTCCAGCACCGTGCCGTCCATCACCTGCCAATAAGTCGGCTCTTTCACCTCCTCCGACCCAGTATGACCAGGGCAGCATATCCATGCAATGCTCTGGACAACCGAGCTGTTCAACAAGTCCCACCATCATCTCCCTCGCAGCACGCACTTTTCCATCTCGCGCAGTCCTAAGAGTCAGTGAGCACCACCGAGTGAGCCGATGTATCAGTCATCAACCAATCAAGTGCTGCTGCAACTCCTTCTACCCCTATCCCCACGTTCGATGTAACAGTGGAACACGCTGAAGATCTCTCAATTAACCCCACGCCGTCTCCGTAAGTAACAAAACTCAACCTCCCTCACCTGTGTTTCTGCCAACTGAACTATCTGTGTATATTCAATCATGTCCCACAACCTCGAGTGCGAACCGCAACCTATGCCCCGACATCCAACCACCCTCGACACATCCCATGTAGTTGCAATATTACCCCAGTCAGTGGAACTACATGGGCGTGTCGAGGGTGAACGGGTGTCTATAGATATAATCATGTGCTCTCTGATCAAGCACTGACTAACAAGAGCAGCATACTGGTCATAATGTTGCCTATAGGCACGAATCTCTTTAATTATATAATGTTGCCTATAGGCACGAATCTCTTTAATTATATAATGTTGCCTATAGGCACGAATCTCGTTAATTATATAATGTTGCCTATAGGTACGAATCTCTTTAATTATATAATGTTGCCTATAGGCACGAATCTCTTTAATTATATAATGTTGCCTATAGGCACGAATCTCGTTAATTATATAATGTTGCCTATAGGTACGAATCTCTTTAATTATATAATGTTGCCTATAGGCACGAATCTCTTTAATTATATAATGTTGCCTATAGGCACGAATCTCTTTAATTATATAATGTTGCCTATAGGCACGAATCTCTTTAACCATATAATGTTGCCTATAGGCACGAATCTCTTTAACCATATAATGTTGCCTATATGCACGAATCTCATTAATTATATAATGTTGCCTATAGGTACTAATTGGATAGTTTTTTATGTTAAAGAAATTAGCCCCTCCCTCCCTCTCCTTCACCCCCCCCCCCCCGATTAGCAAAATCGTATATACGGTCCTGTCAGTAACAGGAAATTTAGTTTTGAAATGAAGTTTGTCTGTTTTCCAGTTACTGTTTTTATGTTACCGTTTTCATATTACAGTTTTCTTATTACTGTTTCCATGTTACTATTTTCATGTTACTTTTTTTCATGTTACTGTTGTCTTGTTACTGTTTTCTTATTTTACTGTTTTCATATTTCTGTTTCTGGTTAACTGTTTTCTTATTCATGAACAAGACATTTCTATTAGAGTTTCAGGTGGATGCATTATTTACTACAGCCATTAATTCTTGAACATTCTCATACAGGAAATATTGTAGGGGGATCGCGGTAGAAAACAAAACATGTTTATATGGAGTCTGCGGAAATGAATATTTTAAGAACCACTGTGAAATAGAAATTAAAAGGAGAATAAGAATGTCTGAAAGTACTTTCAAAAGATGATAACATTAAGATAATATTAGGGTAATACGTGAAGATAATATTAGGATAATACATGAGGATAATATTAGGGTAATACATGAAGATAATATTAGGGTAATACATGAAGATAATATTAGGGTAATACATGAAGATAATATTAGGGTAATACATGAAGATAATATTAGGGTAATACATGAAGATAATATTAGGGTAATACATGAGGATAATATTAGGGTAATACATGAGGATAATATTAGGGTAATACATGAGGATAATATTAGGGTAATACATGAGGATAATATTAACATCGAAACAGATCACAAACTAAGAATGAAAATGATAAAATACTACAGCTATTCTACATTAATGTATGGCTCAGAAACATGGATAATCAACAAACTTCTAGAAGACAGATTTTATGCTTTTGAGATGTCGATATAAAGAAGAAGAATATGAGTAACTTCATGGAAGGAGAAAATAGCGAAGAAGGAGGTTCGGACAACACTTTGTATGAAAAAAAAAATAATTGTTAAAGGAAATATCATCATCAACAAGTGACATATTCTTTCCAGAACGTAGTCTTTCCTATAGATCTCTCGAATTCTCCGCGGTCTTGAGCAAGTTGCCATATATCTTCCAGTGACATGCGCAGGCATTCTTGAATGTATTTTGTCCAACGGCGTCTTGGTCGGCTTTTGTCCATGTTGCCTTCTATCATCCCCTCCATTAACACTCTCTCCATGCCGTCTTGTCTCTTAATATGACCGAACAAAGCTAGCTTTTTCTTTAATATAGTGTTCAGAAGCCAGCATTCCTGGACGTTAATTGTTCGTAACACCTCCTGGTTTGTTTTCTTCGCTGTCCATGGTATTCAACGGAAATATACATCAAACAAATAAAATATTTTGGACATATTATAAGACATTCTACCTTGTTGAAGACATTACTTGAGGGTAGAATTGAGGAGAGATGAGCAGGAGGTAGACAGAGATACAAGCGGAAGTGAGACATTATCAGATGGGCATGTTAAAGTCTAGCAGAGTGCACCACCACAGCACGAGACAGGGGATATTGGAGGTCCATTGCAGACAACATTCGTTGCACAGACAGTACTTAATGATGATGACGATGATGATGATGATGATCACGATGATGATGATGACGATGATGTCGATGATGACGATGATGATGATGATGATGATGATGATGATGACGATGATGACGATGATGACGATGATGATGAACCACTCAGGGCTGTAGAGACGTCTCCGGTAAGGCAAACGATTAGGATGGAGTGGTTTTACCAAATTTAATGAATCTAATTGCCATTTATTTTGTATTTTTTTTTTAATGAAAACTAATTGCCATTTATTTTTGTGTTATTTTTTTAATGAATAATTGCCATTTATTTTATGAGATTATTTTAATTAATCTAATTGCCACTTAATTTTGGAGATTTTTGAGTGAATCTAATTGCCACTTATTTTTGTGATAATTTTTTAATGTATCTAATGGGCCACTTATATTTGGGACATTATTTAATTAATCTAATTTCCACTTATTTTGGGGAGATTTTTAATGAAATTTTTTGTCACAAATACATTACCAAGAGTGGGGTGCTCCTTTCTGCGTGCTGGTTTTTGTTTTTGTTTTTTTTAGTTAATTTTTGCTAGTACTAAATTCCATGTTCTAACTACATGTCTTCTATATCTGTTATGTCTTGTATAAAAATATCTAGTAATCTAACTACCAAAATTGAGAATAGCTGCCCTCAATCGCACCTCCTCATCTACAGGCTCAGAACCACTGATGTATAATGTGTGCGACATGCAATATCAGAGCTCACAGTATGGGATATTGATCTCTCTATCCTTCTGAAACAAACGCATACTTTGCGCAGCAATTCTTTAATGCTGCGTGGTTTAGGCGCAAAGAGTGCTGTTACGTGCTTTGCATATTGAACGGTCTTGAAAGTGTTCACAGGAAGTCGTGTCACTGTTTGAATTCATTTTCTTTCAGCCATGTTTACTAGTGTTTATTTTCATTACCTTTGGGTGTTGTTTTTTTAAATTGTTAATTTACTGCACTGTACTGATAGAGATTGACACCAAAAGAAACTTTACTGTACTGAGAGAGAAGGACACCAAAAGAAACTTTACTGTACTGAGAGAGAAGGACACCAAAAGAAACTTTACTGTACTGAGATGGACACTAAAAGAAACTTTAGTGCACTGAGAGAGATTGACACCGAAAGAAACTTTACTGTACTGAGAGAAATGGACACCAAAATACACTTTACTGTACTGAGAGAGATTGACACCAAAAGAAACTTTACTGTACTGAAAGAGATTGACACCGAAAGAATGTTTACTGTATTGAGAGAGATTGACACCGAAAGAAACTTTACTTTACTGAGATTGACACCGAAAGAAACTTTACTGTACTGAGAGAGATTGACACAGAAAGAAAGTTACATATCAACATCAGATAGACACAGTCCACATTTATTGGTGTGCACATTATAAGGCGATGGGGTTTAGAATACAATGTAAGAACAGGCAAAACTGAGGGGACAAGAAGGTGTTCAGGCATTGCGTTAACATTTGGTGGTTGGGGGGGGGGGGAGAGAGAGAGAGAGAGAGAGAGAGATCTGAAAAACGTTTGATGGTTATTGACAGGGTTGAAAGGGGGATTGATCAAAGTTGACGTCAAAAATATTGTTTTATACACCAATTAAAATTCTTGTTGCAATTTGAAACATTTTTTTCGAAAAAAACAGTTTAAAAATTCATGCACTTTCTGTTTTTTTAAAATCTTTTCTAGCTAAAACAAATTGTAAGGGGTATGGGAGGTAAATTGTTTGGTCATAATTAAGCAGGGGGCGTGTCTCTGAATTCGTGGCAGTTGTTGACACGGGGATGGAGTCATAATTGGCTACAAATTGTTGATTTCATTTATGGACAGTAGCAAAGTTACAGGACAGCAAGGAGAGTTGATGGTGGATAGTTTGACATCATGGCACGGTAGAAAGTCAACAATATAGGGACAGTAGCAAAGAGACAGGACGGCAAGGAGAGTTGATGGTGGATAGTTTGACATCATGGCACGGTAGAAAGTCAACAATATAGGGACAGTAGCAAAGAGACAGGACGGCAAGGAGAGTTGATGGTGGATAGTTTGACATCATGGCACGGTAGAAAGTCAACAATATAGGGACAGTAGCAAAGAGACAGGACGGCAAGGAGAGTTGATGGTGGATAGTTTGACATCATGGCACGGTAGAAAGTCAACAATATAGGGACAGTAGCAAAGAGACAGGACGGCAAGGAGAGTTGATGGTGGATAGTTTGACATCATGGCACGGTAGAAAGTCAACAATATAGGGACAGTAGCAAAGAGACAGGACGGCAAGGAGAGTTGATGGTGGATAGTTTGACATCATGGCACGGTAGAAAGTCAACAATATAGCTGATACATAGTACTGAATATCATCATCATGTGACATATTATTTCCAGAACGTAGTCTTTTCTATGGATCTCTTGAATTCTCCGCGGTCTTGCGTAAGTTGTCCTGCCTCTTCCAGTGACATGCGCAGGAATAATTCCTGAATGTCTTTTGTCCAACGGCGTTTTGGGCGGCCTTTTCCCCTGTTGCCTTCTATCATCCCTTCCAGTAACACTCTCTCCATGCCGTCGTGTCTCTTACTGTGACCGAAAAATAAACTAGCTGTTTCTTTAATATGGTGTTCAGCAACCAGCCTTCCGGGACGTTAATTGTAATTGTACTGAAAATATAATATGAAAATATAGCTTTACTGAAGATATAATGTTGTGGATATCAAGATCTCATACTCTGGTCGGCAACGCACATGATGGTGACTTAACTGCTGTTCGGAGAATCGAACCTCAGACATGTCGACATAACTGTTCTAGTCAAGTATCTGAGCATCGTAACATCGGGGGATTTAGTAATGGCAGCATCACGAAAACGCGTTTCCGGGGGGGGGGGGGCTGCATTTGAAGTAAAGAATCACAACACTGTGACCTGACATGTATGTTGTAAGATGAAACTAAATCGGTTTTGAGGATGGTGTTAGTTTTCCAGTACTATGTACAGTCAAGTTAGTTTTCCCGTACTATAGAAAGTCAAAGTGACTTCGAAACCATACTGAAATCGGAGATGCTGCATCGAAATGCGCAGATGTCGAGGTTGAGATGTAAATCATGACAGCACATTCCGTTCTTCCAGTAATCTGCAGGAGTTTAAGAAAGAACACAGAAGAAGAAGGCAGCTGCTATAGCTCAGTTGTTAGTGCACTTAGTTCCTAGATGGCTGGTTCAGGTTCAAATTCCAAGTTATACTAAAGATTTTTAGATGGTGATGATGATGATGCTGGTGGTGGTGGTGGTAATAATGATGATGTTGGTGATGATGATGTTTGTGGTAGTGATGGTGGTAACAATGATGATGTTGATGATGATAATGATGATGATGATAATGATGGTGGTGGTGGTGGCGGCGTAGTAACAATGATGATAAAGCAAGCCATTCAGCTGTTAGCGGGTAGCTCATAAGAGCCCAAAGTCATTATGAAATAAGCAAAGATCCATCCTCAGTTGATCGAGGTGACACCGGCACTCATATACGGTTTGATGTCCCAAATGACTTTGTTATTTATGTATGGATGTTTAGTCCCAGAAGGGAATCATTACAGCGCGTCAGTATTCACGGAGTATGACATCCTGCCAGAAGCTTAGCATATACTTCTGGCTGGACGGTCATTTTTTAATAACGGCTTACTATGTGGGTCCAGTGTCAGGAGAAGAGTACCATATCGTCTAGGATAATAAATATTGTTATCTTACTATTGACCACATCATCGTTGACCACCATGCTGTTCGTCAACGAATATATGAATATTCTTCTTCTTCTTCTGCGATCAGTTTCCTATGTTCTTAAGTCTATACAGTAAGGTGGGGCAGCCTCCATGAATTCAGTCGTCAGCAGGAGGTCCTCACGGTTGTTCCACAGCTTCACCTTCAGATTTGTCTCTTGGGGCCATATTTTAGTTCTCACGTCATTGAAGAGTGGGATATGTCTACAAAATGTGTTCTGGATTCTGGGACCCTTTTGACATCGGCATTGGTCAGTTTATATATCCTTAATTTTGTGGAGATGTGCTTGTAGTCTGCAGTGTCCTGTACGGAGACTAAAATTTGTGATTTACTGTTTTCTGCTTAGCTTTAGAATGGGGTCCTGTGGAAAGTTACTGCCTATTCTCTGACTCCATGTATGTATTTTCTTTTGATGAGAGTTTTTGCTTCAGTCAGTGATATTCTGTGCTGAAGCTGTTCCTTTTTGCACCTGTTTTTTCTAGTCTGTCAGCTGCCTCATTTCATGCAATTTCACCAAGTGCAGGGATCCACTGCAGCACAACTTTATTGTTAGCAGACAGGTGTTTTAAAAGTTATACAGTTGTTTTTGTTAGATCTTTAGGTTCCTTTTGGATGGTTTGGAGTACTGACATGCAGTCACACAAGAAGATTATGTTAAATCCTTTGAGCCTCCGTTCCTCTAGAGCCTTTGATGCTTCCAAGATTACTTGTAACTCTGCCCTGTAATTTGTTGATAATTTCTCAGTAGCGATTGACTGTTCTAGTTTTGGGGCGTTTGGTATGAGTATTAGTATCCCAGCTCCTTTCTGTACTGTATCCTCTGATGATCCATCTGTAAAGACATGGATCCACTGTGAGCTGGGGTATTGGGTGTCTAGTGGATCAATTGAGTGTGTTTGCCTTGAGAGTAGTACTGGTTTCCATAGCTTTGCTCTCAATGCCTGGGATTTAAGTGTTGTGGTATAAATGGGTCTTTGCGATGTTGTAATATGCTTTAAACTGTTCCCATTTATCTAGACTGTTGCTGGTTACTTCTTCATTGGCTTACACGCGTGTTCTTCAAAGTTGAATAAAGCTTGGTCAACAGTATATTGATCTGAAATAGGGACAATAAACAAGAATAAGCGGGGAAAAATGATGTGCGCTTAGAACATACAGAGTTTCATGGCAGGAAAAACAATAGTTAACACACCGAAACCGGACGTGCCCAACCATTGGTGCAAATAAAGCGGTGACACAGCGAATTTATTTTTCCTTAACTACATCCCACATAAAATCTAGCAGAACGACTGTCCTGATACAAGAGAGATTTAGTGGGAGTTTGAGAACGAAACAAGATATTATACTCATTAATATATATTCTTTTTTAGCTGTTACTTCAGAAAATCAATTAATTATTTTTTGATAATCCTGATACAAAATCGATCAATGCTATTACAGTTTAATGATGGCTTTAATGTTTTCATGTTTCAACAGGTTTCCCAGCTTTCTGCTGACCAGATCGAAGGTAAGAAAACTATTAATTCTCTGTCCCAGTTATAAATTCAACGTCCTATGATCTGTCCAAGCCCTTATCAACAATATCTCTTCTACTTGTCCTGCTTATCCAGCGTCAAATGTGACCCAGCGCCACATTTATTTTAACAGAACAGATCCGAATTTTTCCTTGTTTGTCATTGGTTTGCTACACAAATTATACACAAACTGACCAATGAGCTTTCTTTGCAGTGAAGATAAGTAACGATGTTTAGTAAGATAAGTAACACTGGCAGAACTAAGTTAGAGAAGGATTTGATTGAGCTCAGTATTATTTTATTTTATTTTTTGTATTTATCAGCTGCGATATAAACTTCCATAACATCCATTCGGGGTTTGATCTCTTTCCTACATTGTCGGACCTCAACAGGAGTTCACGTCCACTGAAGCAGCATTGAATGTTCTAGTGTAATTTCCTTGTTTTTACTATATGATTGTCTAATTCTGGAAATGTTTAATTTTGGTGATTGTGGTAAAGGCACAACGACAGGTCGCAGTACTTGGGTCCACCTCAAACATGACGGGGAGTATGATTGTCATGGAAGGGTCCACCTCAAACATGACGGGGAGTATGATTGTCATGGAAGGGTCCACCTCAAACATGACGGGGAGTATGATTGTCATGGAAGGGTCCACCTCAAACATGACGGGGAGTATGATTGTCATGGAAGGGTCCACCTCAAACATGACGGGGAGTACGGTTCTGATGGAAGAATCCACTTCAAACATGACTGGGAGTTCGGTTCTCATGGAAGAAACCACCTCAAACATGACGGGGAGTACGGTTCTCATGGAAGAATCCACCTCAAACATGACGGGGAGTACGGTTCTCATGAAAGAATCCACCTCAAACATGACGGGGAGTACGGTTCTCATGGAAGAATTCACCTCAAACATGACGGGGAGTACGGTTCTCATGGAAGAATCCACCTCAAACATTTACGATACTTCGTCCATTTATGTTATGCAGGACTATACACACGCCAGCATATCTTTCTCCAGGACGACGTCAGACTCGATTTCCCCTACAACAAATCAGACATGTAACCGACATTCATCAGAGAACATTCCTGAAGTTGACAGCCCCTTAAGGTCTGTACCAGAACAAACCTCGTGGAGTGAAAGGCTTGGAATGCCAATATACATTCAGACCCATGTGAAAGGAATACTAAGCGAGGATGAACAGAACTGTGTGCAAGGAAGGACAGTCACCCTCAGTTTCCTGAATGAGTAATATCCACAAGATATGTGGGTCAGAGTATACACAGATGGGTCAGCACAGAATGCAATGAGGAATGGTGGTGCAGGTGTATATATATATATGCAAGCCAGTCTGATGATCCAGTGGCGTCTGTTAATGATCAGGCTAATGTTAGAACTTCTGTTTTGCAAGCCAGAGGAGTGAAAATCTCCCTCACTCGGAGTTTGCATTAATAAGCCTCTTCCCCCACCCCCACCCACACCAAGTGCCAGGTAAATTAGCTGCTATTTGAGTTGCCGCTTTGGAAGTGGTTATGCAGATATATCAGTACAATCTGGCAATTTTAAGCTAGTGATGTTACTTGAAGCTTACCAGATTTTACGCGGTCATCGGGAATACCTGTTGCTATAAATAGTTTGTGCAGCTTTACTAAAGTAGACAGGCCACAATTGAAATGTCTGGTAATTTTTCTGGTCGTCGTTCCAATAATACCATCAGCTTGCCATCGATCTTATAGCGTCAGACGGGGCATGGGGAAAAAACCAGGAACATACCTTCGTTAGATAAAAACCAGATAATGACTTTTACTCGCCTACACTTTATTAATGTGTGTGCCAAATGTAAACTTTTTTCAACATTTAATAAGGTCAAAATTTAATTATTTGCTGCTGTGCATGTCAGGCACGAAACATGGGAAACACTTGCACACGTTCTGGGTTGAAAAATCGCCCACGCATATAAACATTTTAAGCGTGCAAACACGGGTTCTCTCCCAGATCGCGAACTTACCAGCACTCGCAGATTTTAAATAACTGTCCTATATTAGTTTTTTAGTAGTTTGTGATGTCATCGCCGAATGAAATTGTTTAGTAGTTTAAAAAAGGTTGAAATGTCGTAGAGGATTGACTTCACTGTACTCGGTTTCTTATATATACTCCGTCATTATCAACGAAGCGGAAATCCACCTGCGGAGTGTACCACTCGTAGCACGTAACTTCGTAGCTTCAATTGATAATCCACAGGGATGTCCGAAATGAATCAACCTTTTAAACAAGACGGCACGAGATGTATTCGAAACCATGTCCTCTTGAACACAAGGCGAACAGCTTAACCACTACGGTAAGGAGATCCCCAATTGTTTAGTAGTTTATATCGTCACTGCCGGTTCATTTTCTGTTAGTGACATGGCTGCCGTATGAATGCTCAACTTGCCTACGGCTGATAGAGATGTTCAGAGTTTGGGAGGGGGGGGGGGTGTGCGTGCTAGGCTTAGAATTAGGTCCAACTCTACCCTTAGGTCTAACATCCCCTCATAAACTCTAGCATCATCCCTTCTCCTCCGGTGCGTATCAGTAACACTTACATTGTAGTATAATTTAATCTCGCTAATATTAGCCAAGAAGAATGCTGAGATTATCATAGACTGCCAGGAAAACTAATGTGGAGATGTTGAAAGAGCCAAACGTGAGATGGAGCTTAGTCAATAATATAAGTAAAAGACGTAATGAGACAAGGAGGTTTGAAGAAAATAGTCACAACAGACAAGATTGAAGGCAACAGAGACAAAGGGCGACAACGTGAGAACATATTAGACAGTTTAACAACTTGGCACGGCAGGGAAACAATAACGATTCTGATACATAATATTGGAGACAAAGAGCTGTAGAGTGCCATGATCGCCTACGCCATCCGGCATGGCACCTGATGATGATGAATATTAGCTATTTTGTTTTCCTGGTGACACAGTCTGTTAATTACGTAATTTCATTGACTGCACCCCGTAAGTGTACACTTATAACGCACTAGGAATGAGCTTCTTCATAATATCTACGTTCGTTCGCAATCCGTAAACATGCAAAATATGTGGTAGGCTCGTGATCTGGGAGAAAACCCAAACAAATCACGTTTTCGTTGCGATATAAATAATATACATTAATATTATTACGTTAGTAGGACTAGCCTAAACCCTAGTCATCTTTGTATATTAGTTACGTTATTTGAGTATATTTGAATAAGAGTGTCTAAGCCAGGTTTTTATTTGTGTAATTTAAGAGCATCCCTTGAAATTTGATGAGCAGTCGGCTCGACTATGTTAATGAAACTAAATTAATGAAACACTTGTCGAAATGTGTAGATGTGGTTTAAAACGGGAATAAAGAATAGTAACACTGTACCTGCCATGCATGTCGTGAGACTCGATTCCGGAGGTTTAGGGGGTAAATGTGGCTGTCAAATCTTGTAGAGGGTCAAAGTGGCCGGAATCAATGTTGAAGCCGGATTTGCTAGGCTAATATATCCAGATACCAGAGCCAAGCTGTTAACCATAGCACATGTACTTCGTTCTTCAGACTACATCCTGCTAGTCTATAGGATTGTGAGAACAGCTAAATAAGAAAAAGAAATACGTTCTTGTGTAAAGTCAGAAGGTAATTTATCCACCACCACTTTTTAAAAATATGATATCAAATACTTGCTACATGATACCCTATCTAAGACTTGACACATGATACCATGTCAAACACTTGACACATGATACCCTGTCAAATACTTGACACATGATACCCATAATAAGACTTGACACATGATACCCTGTCAAATACTTGACACATGATACCCCATCTAAGACTTGACACATGATACCCTGTAAAATACTTTCACATGATACCCTGTAAAATACTTTACACGTGATACCTCATCTAAGACTTGACACATGATACCCCATCAAAGACTTGACACATGATACTCTGTAAAATACTTGACACATGATACCCCCCATCTAATACTTCACACATGATACCCTGTCAAATACTTGACACATGATACCCCCATCTAATACTTTACACATGATACCCCATCTAATACTTGACACATGATACCCTGTCAAATACTTCACACACGATACCCCCATCTAATACTTTACACATGATACCCCATCTAATACTTGACACATGATACCCCATCTAAGACTTAACACATGATACCCCCATCAAAGACTTTTATAGTGCTGTTCTGTTCAGCGATTGCCCCTTTGGCTTTAACACAAACAAGCTATATTGGATTAATGTGGTAATGAGTAATCGATAAACGAAAACTATGATCCAATGGGCGAAAACGAAAGTTGAAACATAAATTAATGTAGGTGTGCCAATCAATGGAAGTACACACACAAAATTACACACAAGTCTGTGCTTCGACAAAAATGTCTTTAACAAAAAAAACAGCTATGAGTCATGGCAGCACTATAAATGATCATATCAAAATGTTAAATGCTAACTCAAATGCACGGAATAGTAAAAGTACAAGTGGATGAATATCGCAAGAAACAACTAAGGAGGTAGAAGTATCACTGACGTTCCCACCTATAGTTCTTCGATGTCATGGAAACTGTTCTAGATCAGTATTTGCACCACAGACGGGAGGCAGTCAACTTAGACTAGTATTTGCACCACAGATGGGAGGCAATCAACTTAGACCAGTATTTGCACCACAGATGGGAGACAATCAACTTAGACTAGTATTTGCACCACAGATGGGAGGCAATTAACTTAGACTAGTATTTGCACCACAGATGGGAGACAATCAACTTAGACTAGTATTTGCACCACAGACGGGAGGCAGTCAAGTTAGACTATTATTTGCACCACAGATGGGAGGCAATCAACTTAGACTAGTATTTGCACCACAGATGGGAGACAATCAACTTAGACTAGTATTTGCACAACTGGCAGGAGGCATCAACCATTATATCTGCAGCATGCCATAAGAATGTTCGAGAAAACGCGGACAAAGTCCATTCCGGACTAGATAACTGCAATATGATATCATTGCATCCATAGAGCTACATTTGGGACTTTCATAACTCGGCGAAACAACCCGCTTAAAAATAAAGCTACAGAAGTACGATCCCGCCCGTATGTTTTTGGGGTCCGAAAGGGGAGTAAAGAATAGCAACACTGTTTACCTTCCATGCATGTCGTAAAAGTCGCCTAAGGATGTTATGGGATGGAGTTGGCTGTCCCATCCCATATAGGGTCAGTGACCCCAAGCCATGCTGAAGTCGGATGTGTCAGGACGAAAGGCGCATATATCGCAGCAATGATGTAAACCATGACACAACTCATTCCATTCTCCGAACTACATCCTGCTAATTTGCAGAAGTTTGTGAACGAACGCAGAAGAAGAAGTACGATCCTGGAGTTTAAATTTAAACTACACAAACATACTACTGATATATTCTCTGGTTTGGAGACTTGAGGACTAAAACCTGGCGCCAAAAGACAGAATTTAATGTGAAGCTGTAGGAAAGCGTGAGGACCTCTTGTTGAAGACTGAATTCATAGAGGCGGCTATATTACCTGTATAGACTACTGAGTATAGGAAACTGAACACAGAAGAAGAAGTAGAAATTGCATGTCTCCTGACGTACGACAAAATGACAAACCTCTCCGTCCTCTTATTTCTATTATCATCAAAGCACGAGACAACAAGAGTTAGAAATCTCTCGTAGAACATTAGGTTCTGGAAGTTGATAAGTCACCGGAATAATGCGTTAAGTCAGAATTTTGGTTAACATGCGAGTGTTTCTTTCATAACGGTGTTAGACGGACCAAATGAGGTGGGGGTGGCATGGAGATCATGTGTGCTTTACCGTGTCAACTCACATGCTTCTTAAGTACTTCTCTTCGCGTCAGCTGTCCACGATAATGGAGTGTTAGTCCTAGTTAGTCTCAGGAGGTCTTTCACTTGAGTGACCGCGTAAAAACCGATAATGAGGTTTCGATGCTTGGTTTACGAGTCCAGTGGTTCTCAAATTGAGTTTAACAGTGGCATCCTATTGAATACACGTTTTCTTCCGTTCGTTGTCGCCCCTTCTCCCTCTAGTACAAAAAAAAGTTGTTGACTTTACTGTCATTATGCTTTATATTGATAGATTGATTATTGATTACAAAACGACGTCCTGCACTCTGGGCAAACCCATACGTGATCATTATCCTACAACAAAATATCGAAGTGTATGCATACTGATGATTCCCGTTGCTCGCGGGTTGAGGACACTTCTGATTCTGTCCCCTCAGGTGAGCACTCCTACTTTTATCACACTGACTACCAACTTATCCCAATCGTATCCCAGATGTGTCATCTCTAATGGTGTCTCTATTCAACAATCGTGTCCTAGATAAATCATCTATAATGGTGTCTCTATTCAACAATCGTGTCCTAGATGGATGAGTCATCTATAATGGTGTCTCTATTCAACAATCGTATCCTAGATAAATCATCTATAATGGTGTCTATATTCAAGAATCGTATCCTAGATAAATCATCTACGAAAAATTGGATTTCTTCCACTGCATTCTTGTATTTTTCTCAGATACTCCTTAAGGAGCGCGGTAGCCTAGTGGATAGTGAGCTTGCTTGCTATCATCTGGTTATAGCGTGCCAGGTTCGAAACCACGTCCGGACATTAAAAAAAAAAATCTGGGTTGTGATTTCTCACTTGACACGACCACTCCTCCAGTCGACTCAGCTCTAAATGAGTACCTGACGCATGAGTTAGGGAAGGTAAAACAAAAACAGCAAGGAAGGGAACTGGCCGCCCCACCTAATAGTTGCTGCGGCTTAGTACATGAAGAGTTATCTTTATCCCCGACGGCAGATGCCATGGGACCTACCTTTACTTTTTTTACCTTTACTCCTTGTTTAACTGGACAACAGTTTCTCTCGTATTGCAACAATAACCAATTGAAACAATAACAAACAACAGTTACAAAATATCTACTACACATGAGTAACCATTATCACAAACTCGTTGGCATTGTAGAGAAGTGACATCTTGTTTTCTCTTGATACATGCAGTGACACTATCTGTGATAGACTACGGTCTCATACATCACAAACTATTGTATGAAGTAGATTGTTGCACATTGCAGATCATTGCATGGTACTTGCAGATCACTGCATGCTACTTGATGATCATTGCATGCTACTTGAAGATCATTGCATGTTTCTTGAAGATCATTGCATGTTATTTGAAGATCATTGCATGTTTCTTGCAGAAATCTTTCGTCATAAATTATATCTCAGAACTTTTAGTCCTTCTCGGGAAATTTTAGTCCTTTTTGGGACTTCTCTACTCTTTTTCTGGACCTCTACTCTTTTTCTGCACTTCTATAATCTTTTTCTGGACTTCTCTACCTTTTCCCCCAACTACTTAATTAAACAGAATAACGCAGAAGACGCCTGGTTCTAAGGAGTATCTTTGTCATTCATTTCACGCACGCCTGCTGAATTGTCATCTAGACCATGAGGTCACACATAGATAAATATCTAACACGACTCAATATAACCAAAATAGACTGAAGTCTATTTAAGGGGATAGCAATATGGATACATGGTAGACACGGAAAGGAGGCATTCCAGTGCAGAATTATTCTATTGAAGCATTATTCCAGTGGAGCATTATTCCAGTGGAGCATTATTCTAGTGAAGCATTATTCTAGTGAAGCATTATTTCAGTGAAGCATTATTCCAGTGGAGCATTATTCCAGTGGAGCATTATTCCCGTGGAGGATTATTCCAGTGGAGCATTATTCCAGTGGAGCATTATTCCAGTGGAGCATTATTTCAGTGAAGCATTATTCCAGTGAAGCATTATTTCAGTGAAGCATTATTTCAGTGAAGCATTATTTCAGTGGAGCATTATTCCAGTGGAGCATTATTTCAGTGAAGCATTATTCCAGTACATAATTATTCAACTCTTTTAGGTTGAAAGAATCGTGCCTCGACAAGACACTTTAATCCCCCATTAACTAACAGCTATTACATAGTAATGCAAATAAAAAGATCCCCTTCCCCCCCCCTCAATAAGGCGTGGCGACAGTAAGGGCATGCCACCTTGATCACACAAGCCACTCGAAACCTCCATGCAAACACCCTGACAGGAAAATACAGTATTGGCTTTTTTTCCTCTTTTTTTTAACCAATGTTCTGCAAGTAACCTTCAGACTTTAGACATTCAAATACAAACGGATTTCTGAATGGTTTTCTCAGTGAATTTTCACATGTGTTGTCATATTTGTTAAATCACAAAGCAGATTGAATATACTTTTTTGTACCTTTCACTTTCTGCTGACGAGTACATGTTCTGAATAAGGTTCACGTGCGTGGTGCATTAGCTTCCTGCTGAGATCTTCTCTCGAATTTTTCTGCACTGACTCCACTTTCCATGGTGCGGCATCCGGGAATGACTTGTGGCCGTTAAAGATAAAATGAAATTGTACGAGTATAGATGTTAAAGGTAAAATGGAAATTTACTAGTATCATGTTAAAGGTAAAATGGGATTTTTCGAGTATCGATGTTAAAGATAAAATGGGATTTTATGAGAATTAATGTTAAACGTCTGAACCTATTTCTTGCTTATCTCAGAAGCTTATAAGAAAGATCCCAAAGTAACTAACTGCCAGTTTTTAATCACATTTTTCTGCACTTTTCTTCTTCTTCTTCAGCGTTTATTCTCAAACTGCCGCTGGATCTCTTTTGCAGCAGGACCATGATCCTATTAAATTTCCAGTAGGATGTAGTTCAGAGAATGGAAATGCGTTATGTCGCCGTTTTATTTCCGCCAATGGCCGAACACATCCGTCTTCGGCAGACTGCAATTTTCAAAAGCCTTCTCTTCTTGTAGCTCTGTTTCACATTACATTATTTGAATTTGTAAAACGGGGTTCTTGCTTGGAGCACGTGCCCTCCTCTATTTGATTATTTTCCTTGGCAATTTCTATCGGCTTATTTTTGTCCTTTATTAATTAAATTAATATTTTTTAAGGTTATGGTTTCTGTTACGAGAGTTGTGTTTTACATATAACTTACCCAAATCCTAAATAAATTTATATTTAAATTATTAAAGAGTAAACATAAACGAATAAACATTGCCAATGGAAATAGTCAAACATTAGCGCACGCGTTCCAAACATGAACCCAAAACGTATTTGCAAATATATAGTACTGTCTTTAAAAAGCAGCGTTGTGTGTCATATGTTACTTTTCGGCACCTATGTTTTAAAAGTTAAGAAAAAGTCAAATGAGCAACGTCAAAACTTTGACAACAACAAAAACTTAAATGAAGTCACATTTCTGGACTTCTTCTTTAAGACATCCAGTACCGCGTTTCTAGCTGTTGATATCATGAATTTGGTTCACTTGATCAATACAAATCATAGACTATCTATTTCCCATATATGAATTATTTCTTAAACCAGGGACTTGAGGACCCGGTAATTCCAAATCGGAGTAATAAAGTAAGATCAAAGACAAATTATCACATCAAAGTGTATGCACCAATCATATATCAAAGTACTGTAGCAGATTCGAGTGATTTATATTTTTTTTAGTTCTGTCCATTGTAACTTGGGATTTGTAACATTGTAACTTGTGCTTTGTAACATTGTAACTTGTGCTTTGTAACATTGTAACTTGTGCTTTGTAGCATTGTAACTTGTGTTTTGTAGCATTGTAACTTGTGATTTGTAACATTGTAACGTGTGCTTTGTAACATTGTAACTTGTGCTTTGTAACATTGTAACTTGTGCTTTGTAACATTGTAACTTGTGCATTGTAACTTGTGCTTTGTAACATTGTAACGTGTGCTTTGTAACATTGTAACGTGAGCTTTGTAACATTGTAACTTGTGATTTGTAACATTGTAACGTGTGCTTTGTAACATTGTAACTTGTGCTTTGTAACATTGTAACTTGTGCTTTGTAACATTGTAACTTGTGCTTTGTAACATTGTAACTAGTGCTTTGTAACATTGTAACTTGTGTTTTGTAGCATTGAAACTTGTGCTTTGTAACATTGTAACTTGTGCTTTGTAACATTGTAACTAGTGCTTTGTAACATTGTAACTTGTGTTTTGTAGCATTGTAACTTGTGCTTTGTAACATTGTAACTTGTGCTTTGTAACGTTGTAACTTGTGCTTTGTAACATTGTAACTTGTGCTTTGTAACATTGTAACTTGTGCTTTGTAACGTGTGCTTTGTAACATTGTAACTAGTGCTTTGTAACATTGTAACTTGTGCTTTGTAACATTGTAACTTGTGCTTTATAACATTGTAACTTGTGCTTTGTAACATTGCAACTTGTGCTTTGTAACATTGTAACTTGTGCTTTGTAACATTGTAACTTGTGCTTTGTAACATTGTAACTTGTGCTTTGTAACATTGGACTCGTGACTCATTGTTGAAAATCTGGATATGAAAAGCTGGAATACGTGATAGGCAATGATAACAAAGAGTGATTCATTGGTAATGTTGTTGTAGACTGAGTAATTGGTAATGTTGTTGTAGACTGAGTAATTAGTAATGATGTTGTAGACTGAGTAATTGGTAATGGCGTTGTAGACTGAGTAATTGGTAATGATGTTGTAGACTGAGTAATTGGTAATGATGTTGTAGACTGAGTAATTGGTAATGATGTTGTAGACTGAGTAATTAGTAATGTTGTTGTAGACTGAGTAATTGGTAATGTTGTTGTAGACTGAGTAATTGGTAATGTTGTTGTAGACTGAGTAATTGGTAATGATGTTGTAGACTGAGTAATTGGTAATGTTGTTGTAGACTGAGTAATTGGTAATGATGTTGTAGACTGAGTAATTGGTAATGATGTTGTAGACTGAGTAATTGGTAATGTTGTTGTAGACTGAGTAATTGGTAATGGTGTTGTAGACTGAGTAATTGGTAATGATGTTGTAGACTGAGTAATTGGTAGTGACGTTTTAGACTGAGTAATTTGTCATTGGTCTTGTAGACGGAGTAATTGGTAGGGAAACTGTATAGTACTTAATTGTCACAAGCATCAAAAAACGTATAAAATTGATTTAATTGTACCGGGTTACACCATATTTAATCGGTCCCTCTCAAAGAAACAGCATGCAGCCTGTCGAGTATGCCACTCATGGCGCGTAAATACATAGGTTGAAGCCAGCGTTGCCATGGATCTCAGTAAAAAAAAATCACTTTATAAGCAAATGTTATTCCCATTTGTTTCTAGTTTCATTTA